>OZ038503.1:5835545-5927477 GCA_964036315.1 Acanthosepion esculentum
AATGGCATTACTCTCCCGTCTAGCAGTATGGGCAGTAATGAGGGTTTTTTGTACAGTTTGGCATGCTTCCACCAATAGCAAGTTGTGTGCTGATTGGTCGAACTGGAGGAGGCTATTTGCCTGGGTAACTGAGAATAAAAGCCAAGAATGCTGATTGGTTGGCTGATCGTGGTGTTGGCCTGATAAAAGATGGCTGAAGCAGTGAAAACAAAATGAAGGAATGATGGAGATACGTGGTGACGTGTTCAGAAAGCAAGGACGCCGAATTGAACCAGCGGTATCTTGATTTGTACGAGTGACATCGTAGCAATACAGACTTATTTAAACTACATTAACATACTACTTATCAAAACTTAATGCAATTTTTATTCACACTGATGAACACACAGGACCACAAAATGACTAATATTATTAGACGAGCAAAGTACAAATAAATAGCAATAAAATACTAGAGAAGACTAATCGAAAAGAAAAATGCAAAATACATGAAGTTTTCTTCTACTAATGAAATAATCCACATTAAATACAATATCGGGAAAGGTATTTCAAGATGTATTTAAATTTTTTTAAATTCAATAATGAATTGGTCTTTGACCACCGTCAACTTACGTGACCCCTAAAAAGTTTAAAGATGTATATCCATATTGTTACAAACCATTTTACGATGACGTCATTTATGATAACACATGGATTAAAAATTGTCACTTTTCTCAAAAGCAGCAGGATAAAAATGCAAACTTTTCTGGATGTTAAACGGATAAAACATAAACATCAACTGTTCTTGATAATGACCAGCAATGATGGAAAGAATGAGAACCAAAAACAATTTAGACGATTTCTTTATAACTTTGATCCTCATTTACACCAACTTGGACATCGACTTGAAAAATTCATTAAAAATTTGTTTGTCAATTTCAGTAAGCAGATTTCAATGAATTCACATTGCCTAAGTGTGTGCACTTTACTTGTAATATATATATGTGTGTGTGTGTGTGCGTATATATGAATAAAGACAAAACTTTTCTTTATTGACGCAGTCCATCCTCTGATGGACTTTATCAAAGCAAATGTATTGCTGGTGATTTTATTTTAAATGTATAGCTGGTAATATTTTTTTTCAAAAATGTATTACTGATAAAAAATTTTCTTCAAAAATTTATTGCTGGTAATAATTATTTGGTATTAAACCTATTTTTACACTTTCATAGTGTTTTGACCCCGGTTTGGGGGTTAACTATTTTACCAATAGCTGGGACCTTAACAAGTGCTACCACTCCATCAGGGTGGACCTGGGAACACCAGCAATTAACAGGTGGTTCCATACTCCTCAAAACCTGATTGGAGGACTTGCTGTTGGATGTAGTTTATCGTCTTACCCAGGACAATGTATTTTGTAACATATATTTATAAACAGAAGTAAAAAATATGATTAGCTTTTCAAAGTTTTAAATTTCCTCTTTTAATAAATGTGACTTTTCTTTCGATTGATCTCAAGACTGCCACACTTAGTGAAAGAGAAAATAACTTAAACGGAAAGTTCTAGAGTGCTGCTATTGGATCTTGCCAAAATGTTAATCTGCACCCTGGAATTTTTCAAATATCTCTTTTCCTAAATGACATAATCCTTTCCCAAGTCAACTATTATGACCAATCTGTTTCATGCCTAAATACAAGATTCTGTTCAAACAGAAAACAGACTGTCACCACTTGGTATTGACCTCGGTTCACTTTTATATTTACATATGCTCTATCTCTGATATTGAGCACTTTTAACCATAAATATAGAATACCTTAAAACTATATTTTTACACACACACACACACACACACACACACACATATATATATATATATATATATATATATATATATATATATATATATATATATATATATATATATATATACACACAAACACAGGATTTGTTTTTTTGCTTTTGGTTTGTCCTTTGCTCCTCTTAATCTGAAACATTTTAAATTTAATTCTAATTTCAGGCAAAAGAAACTCCTGGTGCCAGTCTTTCAATACACCTTTATCACCGTAAGTCATTTTCTGCTATTTTACCAAAGATTTTCAGCTCAGCTGTCAGTGTGTTTGTACATTTTGGACAACATTCCTTGCTTGATTTTCTACGTGTGCTGAAATTTGATGATCTCATGCTGAAAGAATCAAACGAAAACTTCCTTGTCTATTCAGCATGAAAATAAGTTCTTAAAAAAGAACAATAGCTTTTCTGTGGCCCAAATTTGGTTGATATTGCTTCAATGAAATAAGAGGCTATGGTGGTTCCATCTGTTAGTTGAGGATGGTACAGCTTTAATAGAGTTATGTAACTTTTAGGTTAAAGACTTTTCCCTGTAGATATTTATTTTTTTTATTGTGGGAGGAGAAAGTTACATTAGATAATGAAATAAGAGCATGGCATTCTATACTACAGGCCAACTCATGGGGTAACTAAAGACCCGAACTTGAGGCCTATTTCAAAATCATCTTGTTCCACTGGTAGCAACACAAATTTTAGTTTTGATTTGTACACTGCTGTAGTTGACTTAAGAAAATTTTGTTTTTAAATTTGGAATAACTTTAGTTTATTTAATTGAAGTAACTCTCACCATCAGAGACGGTTACAATTTCTAGGGCACATAAAGAAGAGGGCCTAGAAAATGTCATACGCAGGACACACTGAAAACAAAAGTGACAGAACAAAACGGTGTATAACCGCCTACTTAACGAGTTTCTGTAAATGGTTGGCAGAAGAGGGATTAGCAAAAAGACAAAAATTTACAAAGAGCTACAAAGGATAGGAAACTGTGAAGAGCCATGATCACCCACACCCTGAAAAGACACGGAACATAGAAGAAGTATAGGATTTATTTATTTTATTTCCTTTGGACTTGCTATATAATTTTATGCTGATTTCAAAAACAATTTTTTTTTTCTAATTTAGAAACCTTGGTTTTGTCACTTGGAAATTAATTTAATTTTCTTTGTTATTGAATTTTTAAAGCAAATACACTGATGATAAACTTTCTTTTTGCACAAATCTAGATTTCTGTTTCTGATATGGTAAAAATGTATTTCCCATGTGATAAGACGTTACAAATGGTAAAATGCACACTCGAATTAGCTGACAGGTTTTGGAAAAAAAAATATTTGAGGATTTAATATCTGACCCTACGAGCAAGTCCAAGTCGTTCACTCTAAAGTGTCAGTTTTCTTTCTGTCCCAATAAATTATCACATTTTGGACTTTTTTTTTTAAGCGTATCACCCCAAGCAAGGGGTTAAAGAAGGGTTGGAGGAAGAGCAGATAGGAGTGGTAAAGGAGAGGATGTGGTGAAAGAGAAAGACAGTGGGTCGATCAAGGCAAGGGGGTTACAGAAGATTTGGAGCCTTATTAAATATTTGTGGTTATTATTATTATTATTATTTAGATTTTCAATAGTTTAGACAAATTCACCTGAAAAACAACTCATGCCTTCCGGCTTGTGATAAACCATAAAGTGTCTCAACATTTAATGTTTCAGAACTGCATTCAAAAGTTAAAATGATGCTTTGCTTTGTCACTGACCACAATCTGCTATTAACGGACTGAGTATATTATTGACTATTCATTTGTATTATTATAGTAAATAATAGTAAATAATTTAGTAATGCAGAATAGAAAAATGTGTACACAGAGGCAGAGTCTAAGCTGTTTTTATTTTCAGTCATCAGAACAAAGGTTTTATATCTTTACTTGTGCACCGTCACAACCAATCACCCCCCCCCCCACAACAGAATTCAGGAAACAGTTATCATCATAATATTGCTTTGTGAAGATACTGTATGGTATGCCTAAATGAACAAAGACTTAGAGTATCAGTAGGAAGCTGCCTACGAGTTATCATCAAAACTCAAAAACAACTTTTTTAGTGCCAAGACGCAGTGCGATTTTGAGAGCATTTTTCTCTCCGATATTTTGTTATGAATAACAACTTATATTTATGATAAAATTTAATTTTTTATGAATAATTTGTTTTTCTTTCTGGAAAGTATTTAAAAATATTTTGAATTTTAATTTACCATTAAAAAGCATAACATAGAAGCAAATGTAATAATTTTATACTACAAAAAAATTGATGAAAAATTAATTTATTAAGAATGTTAACTTTTCTCCCAAAATTTCTAAAATTCAAATATTATAAAATAGGCCTCCAGTTCTGATTCTTAGTTGTACCATGAGTTGGCCTCTAGTATAGAATGCCATGAATAAAAATCTATGGTGGTTTCATTTCTCAGTGGATTGAAGTAGATGAAGATGCAGTTTATGTTAATGGCTAAAATGTTCTATTTTGAAATTGCATTTTACAAAGAAATTGAAAAATAAACATCTTTCTCATTTTACGAGAACAGTTCACGAAACTGAAAAAAAGAAGTATTTACTGTGATTACCATGATTTTTTTTTTATTTCCTTTCTAGGCAAGGAGGTAAGAGGTTGTAATTAAATCCTATGTGACACTTAAAGGCGGGGGGGGGGGTGAGCCCTGCTCTTGACTATTGAAGTGTTGGAAAGGACCAGATGTCAGACTTGGAAAATGGGGTTCAGCACGATAACCTGATGACATTTTACATTTCATGGAATGAATCTGTTATGCTGTGCATTATTTTACTAGTATCCTCATGTTTGTTGTTTTCATCATTGTTTTGGCCAGTGTGCTCTCCAGACTTCCTTATATTAACTGAAGTATCCATTATTCTATTGTCTTGTCTTTCTTATTTCTTTGTCCTCAGGTCATCAACAGCCAGTGAATCCCTCTCTATTTCTTTTGAGACATTACAAGAGAATCTACACGAAGAACTGCAAGGTGACCCTGCTGACCTCCGAAGTCACAACTGGTATCACGGTCACATCACTAGACCCTGTTCAGAGCAGCTTGTAAAAACAAATGGCGACTTTTTGATCCGTGACAGTATTTCGCAACCTGGCGATTTTGTTCTGACATGTGGCTGGCATGGAGTCCCAATGCACTTTATCATTAATTCTAAAGTGTTAATGGTCGGTTCTTCCAAACCAAAGGTCACCTATTTTTTGGAAGAAGAACAGTTCAGTTCTATACAAAGTCTTATTGATCACTACGTCACAACTGGTAAACCAGTAACAAAGGCGTCCAATGTCATTCTAAAGCAACCGATTGCTCGTCTGCTTCCACTCAGCTACTACGACATGAAATATGTATCCCCAATGAATAAAACGACAGGATTCCACTCTAGCACGCCAAATGCAAGTCCTAAACCCAGCCCCTTTGTAACCCCGACCCCTACCCCTCCAGGAAGCCCTAATGGAAGACGGCATGCCCCTAAGCGTACAGGCAGCCAGCCACTGCTCTGTTTTGACGAGCCAAACAATGATCCATCACCTTTACCTTCTTCTCCTTTAGGACGTTCCGACAGCGTCCCGATGATACACGGATCTCCAGTTTCCCCAGTTACAACTCCAGTCAATGTGATGCCTCCAACACCACAAGGACGGCATTCCCGATCAGGCAGCGAGCCGATACTGACGCCCTTTAATACAAACAGAACCTTTAATTTCTTAACGGTACCGGACAATACCTTGAACCCTGCTTCCTCTGAGAGCAGTCTGTCAAAGGCACCACCACCAAAACCAAGCAGGATTCCATCGATAAAAACAAAACAAAGACCAACAATTGAAATTCGAAATGCCGATCTGTACAGTGACGATAGGGATTATAGTGATTTGGATCAAGTGTTGTCGACCCCGAGCTGGATAAAAGCAGATAAAAAGCTCGAGTTTACTTACCACCAAAATTTAAAAAATGGGAACACAAACTCTGGAATATACGATGGTCAAAATGGGAAGAACACTTCGAAGGGAAAGTTTCTCTGTAAGACAAAATTTCCTCTTTTGGATACAAACAATGAAAACTCAATTGACGAAGAAACTTCAGACCACATCTATGATGCAACTTACCTAAAATCTCGAAAGATAAGTATTCCTGACATGAATAAATATCAAAGAAGTTTTAATCTGACTGCTTATACAACAACACTTTTGCCCGAAGAGAATAAACCACTAGATGCTTCCACTATAATGACAGTACGACGTCTTCTGCTGGACAATGACCCTCGAAAAATTGCTCTAAACCTGACGAAACTTGATTTGGATTTTATTCGGATTATTGACAATGTTGATTTAGGAGTTGGGGTCACTTCTGGCTTGGAGTTGATTACTCTACCTCAGGGCACACTCTTACGGCAAGACATTATAGAAAGGTAAGTAAAAAACAGTAATCTTTTGCTTATTAATCATGACACCAATCCTCACTTGAAAATTAAACATTTATGTGAGCATTTTTATATATATATATATATATATATATATATATATATATATATATATATATAAAAGGCAGGATGTGTGTGTGTGTGTGTGTGTGTGTAACGAATGCACAGCCACAATTTTCGACAGATTTGCACCAAAATTTACATGCACATGCCCCAAGTTAGTGGGAAGGCCAAGACCGACTTTGCATTTCCCAACTCCCATCGATAGTGGAAATAATCGATTTGTTCATGCTTCTACGGCAGTTTTCATATAGTTTGCAGCCATTTTCTACTGGCCAGAGTGAGAGCCTATATCTGGCTGCCACGAATAGGCAGGAAGATTCTATTGGCCAGCGTGAAAGCCAACAGCTGACTGACACGAATATTAACTAGCATGCTAGCATGCAAAAAAAAAATCGATAGCTGCATTCATCACAATTGGGAAAAATTTAAATCTGCATGACACTTTACTCCAATTGGCTCATTCGCTTGCTTAAACTCAACGTTGATTCTGATTCTGCAGAACTGGGTTGGGTGTGAAAAAGTATTTGTTTTTTCCAGTTACGAGTCCTTTTTTAAAGCTGATCATTTTGTGTTCATTTTGTTTAGTTTTTTTTTTTCATAACAGATTTACTGTTTAGTATAGAGCTTAGAAAACATTCGCAGTGTGAGATAGGCAAGAAGTAAGGCATGTAGCAACATCAACACAGCAAAGGGCACTCCTTTAAAGGCAAGGAAGTGCAAAAATATTTTAAGTCAAGTGATAATGATTGCTGTATGAGTCGTACGATTTTTGAATCAAGCACGGGCAACGCCGGACCATGCTGCTAGTATATATATAATTTTATTGTTGTACATTATTTATATATACAAAAATATTTAAGTAAATGCTATGTTTATAATAAACAATAGTAACAGCATTTGCTGGCTTGAGCGTCAGAGAAATTTCATAGATGTGTGTCCTCCAACAGGAATTGAACCTGTATCCTACACGGAACCGTCATATAGCCTGACGTACTAAACCAGTTTAGCTATGAAGGAGCGTATGGTGAAGACACATATTTTCTATGAGATTTCTCGGACATTCAGGCCAGTAACTGTTGTTAATACTGTTTATTATAAACAGAACATTTACTTAAATATTTGCATCTATATAAATAACATATAACAATAAAATATATAAAAAAGTAATTGTTGGAATCCATTTTGTAGTATATATATATATATATATACATGCAGTTTCATTAAAGATGACAGACAAGGAACTGAGATTAAGCTATTATTTGAATTTTCTTGCATTCATTCAAATGTTTTCTTTTCTCAACGTAAAGCGTGTAAAATCTGTTTAAATGTTCTATATACCCAAACGCCTTTGACCTTGAATATATCAAATGTCTGGACAGTTTTTACACCCTTTATGTCCAGAAAAGAAAATACTTGTATAAATACAATAAAATTTTTTAATAAAAAGCTAAATTGCAATAAATTGTCAGTTATCTTTAATGAAACTTGTATAAAAGAAGGTTTGCTACCCAAATATGCACAGAAATAAAATTACATTAAAAAAAAAAACCCTGATATATGATTTTTTTAAGCTAAGTTTATTTCTTATTAGTTTAAAAGCCATCCTATCTGGTGGTAGGGCTTTTGATTGTGACTTTGGCTTCTTCAGGAGTTTGAGGGTCCCTGAATCTTTGCATATTCTCAGCATTGAAAGCTCTCCTGGCTGTTGTTTGATCTGAGTTTTCATTTGCATGGGACTTTCTTTTCCTCGCTGCACCCTTGGCTCTTTTGATTGCAATCTGGTCCTCTGTTGGCAGAGATTTCTTTTTGCAAGGCATCCTGCTGCCATATGCGATATGAAAAAAAATAGAGAACTCAAAATTGATGGCTGCATTTAAGTATTGCATTAATATGTAAGCTTACCTCTTAAATGTTCAATGATAAGTCTTCTGCCACTACTTAATTTAAAGACAGTTTGATGTACGCAGGTCCTTATTTTCCTTACAAACAATTATTTTTATTTCACGGGTGACTTTCGTTGGATTTCGCAATTAATTTAAATTATTCCCAAATTTATTTCCAAGTTATAAAATTGTTATCATAATAAAATTTGCCACCAAAAAATTGTGTAAAAAAAAAATTCACCAAAAACAAAAAAACTTTGGGATCCAAAATTTCAGGATTGCTTGTCCAGATCAGGCCCAGAATGTTTTTAATTTGCTCAACAGAGTCACAGCTTGATTCAAAAATGGTATATCTTGGGCTACGGCCTCTCGGAGTAAAGTTGAAAAAGTGAGACACACTAACATTTGTATTTATTTATATAGGTTATATTTCGTATTACTCTAAACATTATTTTCAGTGACTAAACGTGTTTATTATCCCTGTTATTTATGATCTTAAACAGTGAAATTAATATCAACTAGCCAAGATGGAGATGACTCACTAAAGAAAAATTGTCTTATGAAAACTGCCATTACCAATTTGGCCACAGGAGGCCATCATGATGAAGCAAGTTTCAATAACCTAGTTAAGGAATGCAAACCTCTTGTCGGAAATCCATATCTGCAAGCTTCTTTTTTGGGTCTAAAATATAAACACTAATAATTTTTTTTTTTTTTTTAAATTTAACATTAAATAATGACTATTATTTTTTAGTGGGACTTCTTCGTCTAGGCCAGTTGATATTAATTTGACAGTTTAAGAAAATGAAAAGACAGATGTCAACTCAAAAACTCATAGACATTAAAAGTAATATTTATGGTAATTATATAGTTGGTCTAGTGATCACTTAAGTCGTGGAAGGGATATGTTAATTCTTGTGTCCACACCTACAAATGCTCTCTCTCTTTCTCAAACATTGAATGCTCTTCCCCTGTAAATATAGTATATTTTAAACAAACACACACACACACACACACATATTTATTAGAGTGGACACAGGTCAACACCAAGCAACGACAGTCTGTTTCATGCTTGAATTCAATCTTCAGGCCATCTGTGTTGTGTTTTGGCTCGACTGTTTATATACGCGTCGGTCAATGGTGCATTCTTCGTGTTTATCTTAGTGTCCACTTTTATATTTACATTATATACATTATATATATATATATATATATATATATATATATATATATATATATATATATATATATATAATGCTCTGTAAATTTAAATTTACATTGAGCACTATTGTGTAAAAATAAAAATATCTATAAGAACACCGGATTTTATATCTTACTGTATATATATACTTACTATATTTATATATACATACATACATATATTTATACATACATACATACATACATACATATATTTATATATACATACATACATACATATATTTATATATACATACATACATACATATATTTATATATACATACATACATACATATATTTATATATACATACATACATTTATACATACATACATACATACATACATTTATATATACATACATACATACATACATTTATATATACATACATACATACATACATACATTTATATATATATATACATACATACATACATACATTTATATATATATACATACATACATACATTTATATATATATACATACATACATTTATATATATATACATACATACATACATACATTTATATATACATACATACATACATACATTTATATATACATACATACATACATTTATATATACATACATACATACATTTATATATACATACATTCATACATACATTTATATATACATACATACATTTATATATACATACATACATTTATATATACATACATACATTTATATATACATACATACATACATTTATATATACATACATACATACATTTATATATACATACATACATACATACATTTATATATACATACATACATACATTTATATATACATACATACATACATACATTTATATATACATACATACATTTATATATACATACATACATACATTTATATATACATACATACATACATACATTTATATATACATGCATACATACATACATTTATATATACATGCATACATACATACATTTATATATACATATATACATACATACATACATATATTTATATATACATATATACATACATACATACATATATTTATATATACATACATACATATATTTATATATACATACATACATATATTTATATATACATACATACATATATTTATATATACATACATACATACATACATATATTTATATATACATATATACATACATACATACATATATTTATATATACATATATACATACATACATACATACATACATATATTTATATATACATACATATATTTATATATACATACATATATTTATATATACATATATATACATACATACATATATATATTTATATATACATATACATACATATATATATATATATATATATATATATATATATATATATAATTTACATATGCTCTATTTCTGATATTAACCACTTTCACCCAGAAATATAGCATACCTTAAAACTATATATATTTCATTGAAAGCAACTGACAAGGTACTGTGATTAAGATTTTTTTTATTTCATTTTTCTTGTGTTCTTATGTTTTTCTTTGCTGGACATAAATTATGTAGAAATTGTCCGAATGAAATGAAAAACCTGACCATAGTACCTGGTCAGTTGGTTTTAATGAAACTTTCATAAAAGAGAAATTCCTGCCCAATGTGCATGTCTCTCAAAAAATTAGAATATCCTAGAAGGGTTCAATCTTTTTTGTCCAGAAAGTGAAAGTTGTATATATTCCACATTCATTACATGGAAACTAAAATAGTTTTTTGTATTTTAATTTTGATAATTACAGCTCTAAAAAAACTTAAAATATTAGAATACATAAATTGGCTTTTTATAGTTAACGAAAGTTTTTCAAATAGATGCCAACTTGTTGAAGGCCAAGTAAAATGCAAATTTCAAACACTTTTCTGCACTATGTAAGACGATATTCCTAAACAGAACTATTTTTGATATGAAAATCAAAACAATCTTTGAATAAAAGAACAGTAATGAAGGACAATTAATTAATGAAATAAACTTTTAAAAATCAATATGCAAATTAGTTAAACCTGAAGAGTGGTATTGCCTAGAAGTAGATCATATATAATACAGATAGGTATTATGGTTCATTGCTGTCAAACTCTCCGTCTTGGCGGAGAGGAACCCAGACGAAGCTTTGGCGAAGGGCAAAGTTTCATCCAGGGAGTTAGACAGGCCCTGAACCTGTTTATACGGGTTCAAAGGGAATACTTTTGGCCGAGCCTATGGGCTTGGAGAACCCACGATAAACTTGGCCTTGTGCCACATATGACCCACGTGGATGGGGGGGGTTAAATATAATGGAGGATTGATTGATGATGGACAGGTTCTTTTGGTGAAGGTGGTAAATTGTGACGAGTGAATGGTTTGTGAATCGGATTAGCTAGGTATGGGATAGCAGTGATGACCAACCTCAGCAGCACCCTCCCCTTTTGACTTTGTGCCACAATTTTGTATTTTTACAAAATAAATCTCTAGTGTGTAAATTACTCTTGAGTAGTTTGCGACACCCAATTTATCATCTCTCAGTTGCATCTCTGTCTTCGGGCAGAGTGCACTCAGGGGTAGCTCTGTCAAAGGACAGTCACAACTGAGGAAAATTATACTGAGAGGTACCCAGCCCTGGGGGGACAGCTGCACGAGGCCACACCTTATCGATGCACCAAAGAGAGAGTTCAGTGCTTGTATCGAGGCCAGGGGAATTTTTGTTCTTAGTCTGGGTGTATGTGCTTGGGCTTCCTACATTAAACCAACCTTGTGTCACAACCTGACCTTGTGTGTGTGTGCGTGTGTGTGTGGGGGGTTCTTGAGTAAATACAAATTACTATAAAGTAGAGCTGGGTTTTTTTAATCTCAGAATTTGTGGGAGAATTGAGCTCCAATTTCGCATTTATTCATATAGATTCCATAATATAGGTTTTACTTAATTAGCTATTATGTTTCTCTAACTCTTCAAATGTTGAATTTTCCCATCTTTACACTATATTAATTTTATCTTATAAATTGTCCCCTGTTCTGTTACCCATGAAATATTAATAATTGTTTGTACGGAAAATAAGGATCTACATACATCAAATCGTCTATAAATTAAGTGGCAGTAGAAGAATTATCATTGAACTTTTAAAAGGTAAGATTAAACATTAATTCAATATTTAATTGTAGCGATCAATGATGAGGTCTTCTGTAGTATATTGATGACTATCACATCTACTCCTCCCTAGCTATTGTGATGATGGCCAAACCAAGAGTACTCCACAGGAGCTAGCTTAAATGCCATCCGATAGGGTGGCTTTTAAGCTAGTTTATAATAAAACGTGCACTGCAATTTTGCATGCAAAAGGAAAATAAGTTATTCCCCTTGAACCATGAAAGCAAAGATAATGGCTAGTGTAATATATTAATATATATTTTTAACCTTGCATAATTTGGCAACCCTGAATCTGAGTTCAATGAAAATTGTTCCCTCTGCCTAACTTTTCTAGGGCTTTTGAATCATTGAATTGGACCAGTGGAAGCAGAGGAGCTGCTTGGACAAACACACTCACAAACACACATATACTTTACTTTATATATAAGATTAAGAATATAATAACTACGGTTTGCAAATTGGAGGAGAGAGTTATCACTGATAATGTTCAGACTTCAAATCTGCGCTTATCTCCCTTTAACCCTCTGTCTTTCTTTTTTTAATTTTTAAATGTACATTTTATTGCATAAAATTTGGTGAAGTACAAGCAAATTTTAATCCCGAAAATGTGGCCCAGAGAAGAAAAAAAACCATTACAGGCCCAACATTACAGAAAGCTACCATCAAAGCAACGTCAGCCTCCACTGGCTGATCATGCCAGGCTGCACTGATGCAGTAATCCCTGCCAAAGTAGTCAATAACCAAGTATTGAGTGCATGAATCAACATGCGTTTCAAAAATTTAATAGGAGTAGGTAGGCTTTCCTACTGCCCGGTCTACACTCCTCCCCCCTCTATTGGACACGATTAGAGGCTCAAACCTTGTTTCGTGTTTAGGAAGGGGTTCCCGGATCTCTCTCTCTCTTTCTCTCTGGCATCTGTACTGGAGGATCTCCCTCTCTCTCTCTCTGATCCACTGTCTTTCTCTTTCTCCACATCCTCTCCTTTACCACTCCTATCTGCTCTTCCTCCAACCCTTCTTTAACCCCTTGCGTGGTAGTGGCCTCCAGCCTTGCTTGGGGTGATACGCTTAAAAAAAAAAATGTTTGATATTTGTCTATTATTAATCTATTTTTTATTATGAAATTTTGATTTTTATCAGCTGTAAGGCATGAAATCATCAAAATTAAAACAAAAATGGCTTCAAATATTTTGATTTATATTCAATGAATCTGTAATAGGGTTTGACCATCATGACGCAGAGTTTTTTTCAAATTTGGTATATTTATAGAGCTTCAGGATAGAAATTGAATGGTACCTATTTTACATCTCTAGGTCAAAGGGTTCCCGAGATATGACCCTTTGACCCTTGCTAAAAAAAAAAAGGTGAATTTTGGAAAAGCTTAAATATCAATATCTCAATTGCTTTTTCACTTATAAAACGAAATTATATACCATTTTAAAGTACTTGGATAGATCTAAAAGGTCACCTATTTATTTTTCATTTAACAGTCAAATAAGATAATTTGACATTGAACTTAACCTTTGACCTTTAATTTCTCAAAAAATGTATCTTTAATTTTTTTTAAAAATTGACAACAAATTTGTTTGTTTCATTTTATGACCATAGTTCTTATGTGAATATTAATCAGCATTCAAAGAGATTTCTAAAGATATACAACTTGACCATGTTGGAAGATATGAAAATTATTAGCATATAGTGACAAATACCAAAATCTACCATTTTGATTTTTGTTAGAACATTTTAATGGTATTGTGCTCACAAAAGTTGCACTATGATGTGCCATTTTTTTAATGTTTTGTTAGAGTAACAAATAAAGAAATAAGGATGTGATAGAAAAGTGTTTTTTTTTTTTTAATTCATATACTGAGTCAATTTAAAGCAATTTTCAAGACTGCATTTTCTGAGGAAGTTTTAGTTAAATATAAATTGACTATAAAAGATCTGTTCAAAGGAGATAACTTCATGTCTATCAACGACTAATGACAAAATTGTTTTCTTAAAAGGAAGAAACAGAGACTCCTTGACCTGTCTGCATCCTTCATCAGGCATAATGGTGTCTCAGTGACTATGCTTTAATAATAATAATAATGTTTAGTGATATTTTGTTCATAACAATGAACAAATGAAAAATTCTGTCTGTGGCTGATAAATGTTGTACAAGATTTAATCTGAGTTGTACAGATTCAAAAATCCGTATTCAGAATTGTCCGAATACATTGGATCTTTTCAGATATGAAACACAGCAAACTTATTTCCAAGATTGTATCTCGGCATTTTCAAATTGTGAAAAATTCTATGTCAAGTAATTTTTATCTAATTTATATTTCAGAGCTCACAGTCTGCAGTTTTTTGTAGCCGTGTTAATTCTCAGTTGCAATAAGACAACCGAACGAGCCCAGATTCTCAGCAAATGGATTCAAATTGCTACAGAATTAAAGAACACTATGGGAAATTTGTTCAGTTTTGTCAGCATTATGGAGGGAATTACATTGAAACAGGTAAATATAACTTAAAGATTATCCAGTGACTTACAGTTTGTATATTATATCTTCATTAATTTGTAACCATTTAGTAGAGATAATGGTGATTCTTGTGGAGAGCAGAACAAGAACAGTGTATGCTTCTCTTAAGGGGTTTGCTTTGAAATTTCATGAAGGTTACCAATTTTAATATATTAAAACAGTTGGGGATGATACGACAGTCAAAATGTGAGATTAAAAACCAAGATGGGAAGGAGAATAGTTGGAAGAAATTAATCTAGTGTATATATATGGTGATAGTAGTCGTGACTCCAGGGGGCACAGTCCTATGGTTAGAGAGAATCTCAGTAGAGTTCCCCCACGGAATATGTGAGCGAGCGGCGCTATATTGAGTCTGATTTTGCTATCTCTTCGTCACCGAGGCCCATTGGAACAGTTGGTATGATGTTTGCTTGATAACCTAACTGTCAGGGTTTCAATTCTCGGTAGTGGATGCGCACTGCTGATGAGTCCCAAATATAGGACGAAACGGCCGTCCAGTGCTTTCTGCATTCTGTTGAGGTTTCAGACTTGATGAATTACTTAAATATATATATATATATATATATATATATATATACTTACTAAAGACTTACTCTATATTTAGCATAATGTCATCATTGGGGTTATTGTTATGTTGAAAGGACTCAGAATAAATACAATATGAGCCCACACAGAAAATAAGTAGACAGAACGTATCTAAATTATTTAACAAAACCTGTCTGAATATATATATATATATATATATAGTAATGGTAAAAAAAATCCATTAGTATATAATCCAAGTGGATCCTAGTAATATTAAATCTAATCCCAAAAAAAGAGCTCAATGAATTTATTATAACAGAGCAATATAATTAAACAAAATCCAAAATTACTTCATGTTTTGGTAGATGATGATATTGGTCATCTACTGAAATAGGCTATTCCCCATATGAGGTAATTTTGGATTTTATTCTTTATTAATACTACTATATTTTGTAAAAAAAAGCTCTCCACAACCATACTTAATTACCTCCCCTTAAACAGTGTCAGCGATCACACACTGACTTAGTGTTCTTCACTCCACAAGAAATTTAACTTTAGATGAACACGACAATTAAGAATTATGTATCAACACAGCAATTTTCTCTTGTCCTTCAATAACACCAAAAAACTTATTCATGAACATGAAAGGATCCTATTGAAAATAAGTAGACAGAACATTTCTAAATTATTCAACAAAACATGTCTATATATATATATATATATATATATATATATATATATTACCTACGTCAGTTGTATGACTCAGAGTTTCATGTGCATACAATCATCAGGTACTAATATTTATGAACTTTTCAATACAGGTGTTTTCAAAGTATGTTTATTCAACGTTTAAAATTATTATAATTTAATCTTGGGGTATAAATGCAAAGAATTATGTGTGGTTAAGAAAATAATGTAAAATAGAAAATCTGTTAAATTAAAATATAAATGATTAAGCAGGCAACTTTACGCCTATGAGGCTTGGAGAGAAGAAGAAATAAGGAAAAGACGGAGAACAGGAGATATATATATATATATATATATATATATATATAGAATTTGAGGTAAAATAATAAATATAAAGTTAATATCGAGTTGGTATTAAATAAAAAACATAAAAATATGATCAAAAATACGAATATGGATTTAGTTATTCGATACGGTTGTTTTCAAAAACTATGAATATTAGGGAAGTGACATTACATTTTAAATTAATTCAATGTTTAATACGTGTGTGGGGGGGTAACTATAGAGTGTAGTTAAACAATAAAATATAAGATCAAAATAAAAATGGGGACACTGAACTACAGAAAGTTCCATTAAATTTAAAGGTGGGTAACTTAATATATATTAAGAGAGAGAGGAAATAAAGAAAGAGGGAGAAAAGAAAAGAGGAAGAAAAGAAAAGAGGAAGAAAAGAAAAGAAAGAGGGAAAGAAAGAAAGAGAGAGAAATATAAAATAGATATAGAATAAAGAGGAGAAAGGTTATAAAAATCTAAGAGGGAGATGTAATGAGAGAGATAGTATAGAAGTAATGAGGGAGTAGATTAAAAGAAAATATGTCTGGTTGCTTATATCTCTTTATTTAATTCATATTTATATATGCATTTCAATGAATAATATAGACATATATCTATTTATTTTAAACATGTTGTGTTGAATGTCAAAGACAACATAGTCCTGCATATTCTCTTTTGAATTTTCTCATATTTTCTAATGAGACTTTTTATTTGAAAATTATATCGAAATAAATAATGTCCGTAAAATAACCGAGTACTTTCGAACATCATTGTTCATCTTCAGGGTCAACATTTTTTAACAATGTCTGATATATATAGAGTCAAATTTTTAAAAACATTTGCAAATTGTCTTGTAGCGGAATCATGTTGCTACATTTTATTTTTTACAAACTAAATAAACGTTACAAAATCATTTTAATTTCAAAAGACGCGATGATGTTATCACGTGCATGGCGAAGATTTTTAATCATGTGACGGCGTGAAAAAGATTTTTATTATACAATCCAAAAGATCGAAGAATACGTTATAAAATTTAAATATATTATAAACATTGTAGGATGTTTCCAGAAATATTGTAATCTATACGATTAATAAGAGGTCTTTTGCTTTTAATATGTAATGCTTCTAAGATTTTAAGGCGTCTAATGTCTGTATGTTTATCAATAATTTTAGTATTATCTATAACATAATGAAAAATGATGTTCAAAAGTACTCGGTTATCTTACAGACAATATTTACTTCAATATAATTTTCAAATAAAAAGTCTCATTAGAAAATATGAGAAAATTCAAGAGAATATGCAGGACTATGTTGTCTTTGACATCCAACACAACATGTTTAAAAGAAAAGTTGCTACCAAATTACACATATCTATTTATTTGTATACTGGTATACGGATCATTTGCAGTTCTCTAATCAGTTTCTTGAAGTTAAGATGAAATTTATCAAGAAAGGCGCTGTAGTATTTTCCTACCTAAGTACTTTTGATCTTGTTGTAGCATACCTACAGAGGATAATAGGTACGTCCCCATTCACATAAATACAGTAGTAAATACTGTATGTTGGTCTGCAGTTAGAGATTCGTCTTCAGCTGTGCCGGTCAAACTCTCTGTCTCCGGGCAGAGAGGATCCCTAGATGAGGCTATTGTCTCGTGGAAACAGCTACCCAACCCCATTTTAAATGGTGTCTACAGGGAATTTTTGGCTGAGCCTATGGGTTCAGATACCTCACCTTAAATTAAGCCTTATGTTACATCTGACCGTTGGGGGGCGGTGCAGTTGTAGATTCATTGTGGAATTCATTTTACTCACTTCTAGCAGTTGACTCCTTCTTCTATGCACCTGTGTGTGGTGTTCTTGTCCTAAGTATTGGATCTTAGCCATGAAGGTTAGAACCGGTGGAATTAAGGAATATAGTTCATCTGAACACTTTCCATGGAAATAGCGAGAGAGAGAGAGCAGCAAGAGGCTTGTAATTCTTCATCTGTGATAAAAGGGTTGCCAAATGGAAAATAATTCATCACCCATAAGGACGTGGGGATGCTTTGGAGTTTGAGACTGGAAAGTGAAGATCAGGCAGCTCCTGGTCATATACGGCAGCAGTAGTCCATGTTTGGTCTCTTGTAAAAATAGAGGATAGCACGAGGAGTCAGGTACTTACTGGAGCGGTACATGGAACTGAACACAATTTTTCTAGACCATTTAGTGATGGATTGTCTGAGTTCCATTTGAGGTCTGAGCCCAAAAAGGCGTTCAAGGTACGGATTCTCCCCGACACATGACACATTCATCGCGATAGGTGAAAATTCTGATCTGGCATCTTAACTGCAGTCACTTTCTCACCACTGTAAGGTTGCCTCTCTCTGTCTTTTGTATAAATGTTTTCATGGTATTTGTTCAGATGAGCTCTTCTTTGCTATAGCAATGAATTGTACATATGGGGATTAGTTAATACTTTCAATGGTTGAAAGTCCTATGGTGGATGTAGTAAGTATGCTAAGTAAGAATGCATTGTTTTGGTGTTAGGACTACTGTGGTAGGTTTGGGTCAGTGATTGTGGCTAGCCAAGTTTAAAGTTAAAACAGAAAAAAAAAAAACATCCTTCTCCCCATTCTGGCCTTGTGCCACATTTTGTAATTTTTTCAAATATATATTGCTCTTTGCTATGGTACTTAGACATTATGAATTTAGTGCAGCCTGAGACTAGCGTCAAGATTCAATCAATTTACAGTTGAGCTGGCTAGATGTAACTATGCCAACAGCTTCTTTTTTCGCACTTCTCGCTTGTGGAACTCCTTCTGTCTCCATGCTTTCCAGCCAACTTTAACCTTCAAAAATTTAAATGCAATGTTAATTGCTATCTACTGTCTTCCTGATTACTCTTTTCTCTTCTTGTTCATTATTAATATTTCTGTTCCTAATTCTTCTACACCCTGCAACCCCTTGTGTCTTAATGGCTTTACTACCTTGCATGGGGTGATAATAAAAATAAAAATGTAAGCTCTGTACAAATCTGTTAAAACCAGAAATAAAATCTCTTCAACATTTCTTAAAGTGAAATTATTTATTTATTTATTTTTTTTGATTTTCCAGGTGAAGAGATTAAGCGACACCTGGCTGATTTTACGGCAGAACCACACAGGCAGTGCCATGATTTTTGACAAGAAGCTCCGTGCCACTTACCAAATGCTGATGGAAGGTTCTGGAACATTACCACTGCAGAATGTCTGCATTCCCAACATTTTCCCGGTTGCCTGTCTTTTAGAACGGAATGTAGATACAATAATGGACATGTTAGTGTGGGAAAAAAACAATTCTGATTCTGGCTTGGAGAGTCTATTTGTTCACTTAGACACGGCCCGCATCATCTCGTCACAGTTTGGTTTATACAAAACCTGCGGCCAAACAATTATTAGTGAAATGAAAGATGATCCAGAAGTCCAAGAAATTTTCAAGACAGAATTTCATCTGCGCCTGCTCTGGGGTAAAAAGGGTTCCATCACGGAATCAAAAGATCGTTATAAAATATTTGATCGAATACTTATTGCCCTGTCAAATCAAAAAGAAGCACCGGGTGATGATGGAACTGCTGTGTAAAGATTTTTTTAGCTAGTATTTAAATGTTTCCATATTGTAGAAAAAATAAGTTCTCTATTTTAACAATATTAACATAGACTCGCACCCTTTTTTTTCTTTCCTGTTTCTCTCTCTGGTGTTGCACGAAGGGAGCATAATCACCCACATTTGTTCAGGCTTAGATTTTAATTAAAAAAAAAGATGTTTGGATACTTAAGAATTAGGATTGATTTTGAGGAGAAATAGACATACAAGAGAGAGAGAGAATTTCTGCAATATGACAACATTCGAAACCCTAGCCGTTGCAATATTTTGTTTTGTCACACAGAAAACAAAACTAAAAAAAAGACTTTATTACTCACAGGAAGAAAAACAAAAAACAAAACAACTTATTTCTCTTTTTGGAATAAAAGAGAAATTTGGATGAGGAGAAAATAATATATTTGATCCCTCGGAATGCTACTAATTCAATTTCTAACAAAGGAATGAGGATAATCACATTTTTTAACGTGCCCCACCCGACACTTTGTATCTACCCCCCTTCCTGCTACATCATCCTCAGTCCTTTTGTGATAAAAAATAAAATGGTTGTTTTTCTAATCGTTTTTTGGCAGTTGTTTTCATTTCGAATTTGCTTAATACAGAGCAGAACAATGGAGAGAAAAAAAACACACATTGCTAAGGTCTTTAGTCAGTTTCTCAAACATGAGACATATAATTGCTTATCTGCATATTAGATAATTAAAAGACTACAAGAAAAAGGACGATTTTTTTTCCTAATTAGACTAGGAATAAAGTTTTTATATTACCTTTACCATGCGCAGTATTTTTATAAATAAAAGTTGTATATTCACTGAATAGTGTTTCAAGAAATTTAAGAATCTGTTTACGACAGGGGAGGTAACTCCCGATAAAGATGCTATAATAATGCTGAATATTTTATAAACCCTGCGGACAATTGCTACTGTCTCTTTTTATGGATTCACTGGAGTGAAACGGCATTACTTGTCACAAAGGAAAACTAAGTATTTTTGACCATTGTTGGTGTTGTCTCTTTTTTTAGGAAAACCATATGACTGCATCAGAAACATCATATCAAATTAATAGAGAAAATGTCCACAAAATTATGTCTGCTGAAGATTCTAATACTGATTAATTATCATCATGAAACTTTTTTTGCCTTCCATCAGCAAGCATGGCTGATGCTAACCTCCAGGAAAGTAACTCACTGCACCTTGATGTCTGCATTTTCCACTGACGTGAAAGTATATTGAATCAGTTGCTAGCTCCCAGTGTCTTATGTCAGACAACGCATGTTTATCTGCCACATCCGGTCTGGTGCTCCTATTCTACAGCTTTTGATATTCTCAACAAAATCCAAAGAATGGTCTGTAATGTTATCAGTCCTGATCTGGCATCTCAACTTTGCCACTACTGTAACAAGGCTTCCCTATAAATATTTCCTTCTTAGTAGCTCAACTACATGAATTTAAGCATATTACTTGATTGGCTATTAGGTCTCATAATTTTTAGTTGAAACAGCTAAATGTAACCAGTTCTATTCTAATACTTCTTTTTTTTTTTTTTCACTTGTGGAACTCTTTCAGTTTTTTTCTTCTCTGTCATCTACAATCTCCAAGAATTTAAATGCAATTACAGTCTTCTGTTCTTTTATTGTCCTTTCTCCTCACTAAAGCTTATTAAAACCTGGCAACTTAGTGGCATTTTCACCTTGATTGGGGTGTTTTTGTTTAATCATTTTGAACCTCATCAGGGGAGAATGAGTGCCCCAATCTATTTAATCTTTTACTAGTCTATACCCTGTGTATATATACATGCCCAGATGTGAAGAGATGGGCACTGGTCATTGAAGCATTACATACCACATCCCAAATGAATCAAATGGAAAACAATATTCCTGCTTTCCATCCCAAGCAGCGTAATAATGACCTAAGTATTCATAGTTGGGATAAGAATGATCTTAAACAGAAAAGACACATCCTCTACCAAGTTTCCAAGATAACCCTTTCCATAACTGAAATCACTTATGGGGCATAATCTGAATCCTCCATAAAAATCGAGCATGTATAATTAGTAAAATACGAAACTCTTCAAATACCTCAGTGTATGGATCGGTTATAACAAGTCTAAGAGATAAAGAAATTGAAAATGGTCAAGCACTGGAAATTGCTACAAAACTAAAGCATTTCATAAATAGATTTGTTAAATCTAAACAGATGCATCTTGTGCACTGCTTTTTCTCAGATCAATTAGAAAATGATGCCCAGCAAATAAAGGCTTTAATTGCTTTGTGAACATCACCGTTCTTTGAATATTGTGATTCTGTAGCACCAGTCCACAAACAAAAAAACTGTACCAAATAACTGAAACCACACCCACTTGATGACTTCCAACAGCAGCAACTACTAAAATGAATAGCACAGGTAACTAAGAGAGAAAATAATGGCAATCATGTTGTTGATGTTCTACACTACTTTAAACAAACATTTAGGAAAGAACCCCTCCCCCATCAATACTAGAAAGAACAATAACTGAACTTTTCCTGTAAAATTGTTTTACTAGATTTTATAAATTTCAACTGATTGTTTTTATGGCTTATCAACCCTTTGCAGGTTATTTAAAGCCAGAAAATATTTTATAATAGTAATAATAATTTTTTGGGCGATATTCAATGATTTAGTGATACAAGTCTTAATAATTAACCCATAGCTGGGAGGGAAGAGGTGGATGTATACCTGCTCCCAAAGGTATTTGCACTGAAGTGAATATAAACTTAACTGGAACTCGACTCTCACTAAATCAAATAAAAAAAATGGCTAATATAAACATTACCATGGAAAATGTCTGGATAAATACGAAATAAATAAGATTCAAAGTCGATAAGAAATGTTGAACGATTGTCTTTAAAGAAAAGCAATTGAACCGATTCTATGGACACAAAGAATGATAGACCTGGTCTAAACTGAAAGGTACATTAGCTAAAGTGAAATTAAAATCTTATTAAAAAGTAAATCCTTAACGTTCCTCAGTTTCACAAAGTTTAAAGTTCCTGAGTTTCATAATTAGTAGTCCAGAAAACGAGAATTAAAAACCAGGTTTTTCTTTAACGAGTTAAGATTCTTTTCCATTGAAACTTTTTGAATTATTATTCACTTCAACTTCCTTATTTTTTTGTGCAGAGACGTGAAAGAAATCAAACAATCTTAGTTTCTGGTGAAAAGAGAGAAAATCAGAATAAAAATATCAATCCTCTCGTTGGATTACAAAACACAAACCCTACACCTTACCAAATGATTATTTAACATCATTCATTTTCAAGTCAACCCAAGTTAAAGCTGTTGATTATGAGACAGGCTAAGAGGAAAATAAGTTTGGGCGAGGCAGGCGCAATTTACAGAGAATTGATTTCAGCATCCCAAACGCGAATGGTCACTCATCTGATTTGAATATGGAACAGAAACCATTTAGAGATCTTCAGATGGCTTAATATTTTACAAGTACAAAAATCTTACCTCATATCTTTCAATCCAATGCTTTGCCTATGCCTGGAGGTTGGAACAAGTTAGAAATCTTTTAAGGCTGTAAAATAAAATTACATACGACAAAACAAAATACTGTTATGTAAGTTTCTTTTTCCAGAATTCTTTTACATAAACAAATATATCACATCTATTTTTTTGGTTTTTCTTAAAAAAAAAAAAAAAATGTCTCAGGAGTTTCCTCCCTTGGTGAAGAGTTTGGTCAGAAGGAAGTTATGAATGAAAAATGAAGCCATGAAAACCATCCAGTCATGTTGCTTTTCCAACACGTATGCACGCACGCAGACACACATTCACATTCCTACATGTCCCCGTCCCCATCCCACCCCGTTATACATTTACACGCCCATTCACCCCACCCCCTCCCATTGTTTACTGAAATAACTTTCAGTCCATAGTCTTTTTAGCAGTTTGTGTTTTTACTGGGCAGGAGTTGGCATTGGAATAAGGGGTGCTTCAAGAGGTTCTGGCTGGGAAGGGCTTGGCTGGTGGGCAGAAATTCTCTCTTCAAGCAGTTTGTAGACGGTGTCGGTCATTTCACAGGTCTGAAACAAAAAGTAAAGTTAAGGAAAAATTGACGAGATTAATTTGGCTTTAAAAAAAAAAAAAAAAAAAGTAAAGCAGAAATTTAATTTTAACAATATTTAAATTTAACAATATTTTTCTAATAAAATTCTGTTAAAAATGTTCTAATTTAAAGAATAATGCAATTTCCAGTTCAAAATCACAATTTAATAATAGTGTGGGGGTCTGCATTTTGGAGTATCCAGAATTTCTCAGGGTAGAAATCTACAAGCATTTTAAATGCTACTTATAATGCAGTTTTAGTGGAAATAAATATAAATTCTACAAATACAAAATGACTTAGCATTAAGTTTTACTTAATTTTTGCAACTATTTAAAAAAACAAAAAACCATTTTGTTTTGAAAATCTTTGAAATAATTTCATTTCTTCAGGTGAAGCCAGTTTTTTTTTTTTGTACATGGAAATATGCAATTTATTAATGAAATCAACAAAATTCTGAAGAAAGTTAATCTCATGAAGTTTCAACCAATTACACCAGAGATTGGAACGAAATAATCAAAAGTCGTTCATTGTTTGGTAGAAAGTCAAATTCAGTCCTGACCTTAAAAACTGATTTATCCCCCCCCCTCCCGCCAGAATGTATATAGGTGAAGCTCTTACGTTAGGGGTTGGGGTAAGAGTATGCATGAGGGATTTCAGTCTTGCAGGCGGCAGTCTGTGGTGAATGTACCATAACAAACGCAGCATGTGACGGATGACACAAGGTTTGGATTTGGTTCCCAGCTACAAAAAGAAAAAAAGTGTTTTGTGAGGGACATTATCCTTTGCAAATTTCTCACTGAATAATAAACGTATGATTTCATTTCATTTTACTTTAAATAATTCATATAACATTAAAGAGGTTATAGGGTGTGGAAGAATTAGGAACAGAAACATTAATAATGAGTGGAAAGAGTAGATAGCGATTGACATTGCATTTAAATTTTAAAGATCAATACCATGTATATATATATTTTTAATCAAATTCACCCCAAGCAAGGCAGTGAAGCCTCTAAGACACAGGGGGTTACAAGGTGTACAAGAATTAGGAACAGAAACATTAATAATGAGCAGGAAGAGGAAAGAGTAATCAGGAAGACAGTAGATAGCGATACTAAAAAATTATAATACAATTCTAAATAAGATAATTTAAAGAAATTAAAACAAAAAAAAGCTGCCATTTCCATTTCCCTACGCCATGCCCCAACCAAATTGTCAAGCAAAACCAATTTTCAGGATTCCGTTATTTAGCAGTAGTCTTTAACGAGATTGTCACTTCATCATAAAAATCAGGACTATATGCATAACATCGAGACTAAAATTTTCAATTCGGAAAATTTTTAGCTTTAAAAAACATAATGCTGATAACAACAATTTGATTTCTAAATTTTAGGCAGCAATCATAGCCGTGTTGCTACAAAGAAATTTCATCACAATTTATACCTTATAGATCTCTGAAGTAGACCCACAATTATCAAGCAAGTGGATATTTAAATTCCTCATCGATGGGCCCTAAATATACACAATCTTCTATTTATAAATACCAGTACAATCGATGGTGTGAATTCATTGAAGTCTGGCAAATATAATAGTTTAGTATGAACATGTACTTGGTTAAGAGAGAAGCCAGAGATAGGGGTTTGAGCTCAAGAAAAAGTAAAACTTTGAATGCTGGTTTTCATAGCAGGCAGACTCTCAATGCAGCCTAATCTTCTGATCCTCCCTCTAGCCTTGAATCAGACAAGGTCTTAATAAAATATGCAATAATTAAATCTCAATATTGAAATGTTCAATCAGCTACTCTCGTTTTCACTACAAAAATAATCTTTTGAAGACGTTTTGGCAGGCAAGAATTTCACTTGGTGGTAAAATATTCAACCTGTCAAAAAGAGATTCAGAATTTTTCAACTTACCAAAAAGAATTCATCAAAGACAGCAATGCATAGATCTTCCTGTCCAAAATCTTCAGCCATTGCGATGAGGTACGAGACCAAAGTATGAAGAAACGTCTCGTCAAACGCTCGGTCACCTTCACAATGGACAAGAGTTGGTAGAATGGCCATAGTGGCCAATTTATCCCTCTGGCGGCTCACGTGCAATGTGTAATACATGACTATAACACTGCCAATGTTGGTCAGTTTGAGGACAGTGAGAAAGAGGTCAGGTGGATGAGTAATGGTTGGAACAGGTGCGTCTGGAAGACGAGAACAAATTGCTCTCAGCTGATCGTCTACTAACATATTCACAACGTAAGGTAGGAATTTGCTGAATAATTCAGGACCCTGCAAGAAAAAGAAAGAAAATAATTCAGCAATTGCAATAATACTTGCTTTCTTTTATCATCACACACAACATTTTATTTTCTCTCTAAAAAATCTGAAAAATGGTATGGAACTTATCAACCATTTTGTAGGATTATTTAAAGCGGAAAGATATTTTGGATTGTAATTACTTTTTTTTGCAAGTAAATATTGCATTAACAATTTTTTGAAGATAATGATTTTTTCAGATAGAATTCCTACTGTTTAATCTATACCTGGAGAAGAAGAAACGGATTGATAACTTTCCTAAAGGTATCTGTGTAGAAATGAATATAATAAACTTGACTGGAATTCGAACTTGATTCTCCAGTTTCTCTATCTGAACTGCTATCTATTACACCACTGAAACATCCATGTTAATTACTAAACCAATTTCAAATGTACTTTGAAAATCAATGTTTTTCCATTAGGCTGAGTCATAAGTAATTTCCATTTTTGGAAATCAATTATAATGACGAATGTCGCATCCTAAGTACTAATCATACATGGAAATTTCAAGTTTAGAGTACACTAAGATATCATAGTTTTTACACAGTAGTGGCAGCATGCATAGTAGATTAAAAAGAAAGTGCCCACCCCCCACTGCTTCAAGACAACACAAGAAAATATTTTGGAAATCTGCCAGTCTGTTCTACCGCACCTGCCATATTCATCTGACCTCACATCAAGTGATTACCTGTAAGTAAACTGGGATTGCAAAGGAAATATTTATCGTAGATTATTTCCACGTCACAGAGAATAAATCACTAAGTTCCAACTTGAACATCGAGGGCAGAAAGAAAGGCCGAAATAACATGCTCACTGGCAAAGCCAGAATACATTACCTTTTTCAATCACTGCAAAATGCTTTGACAACGAAAACTTTCTCTAATGAAAAACCAAATTAAAGAGTTGGTGGAAAACTTTTCCACACTAAAACCGGCTTTTTTTGAAGAACTAGAATTATTTCGCAACATGCTGATGTGTGTTGAAATCCTCACAGTATCTAGTATTATTGAAGTTATTGCTAACATTTTTTTTTGTTGAGATTTACAAACTCAACTCTCCCTTCTGTGTTTATATAGACAGTGCTACTACATTGCCTTATATTTTACCAGAATGAAATATATATAAAAGCTTAAAGAAAAGATAGGCAAAAAACAATATTGCATTTTTATCAAGTATTTATTTTAATCATTTGAAATAGTGGAAGTATTTTGTATGTGAAATAATAAAACTTTTAATTAAAAAAAAAAAAAAAATGATTGAAAATTTATTGTACTAATCTCCACATGCTAGTAAAACCAACTGAGCTTTGTACCCACTTATCAGTTTGCATTTCTTCCCAAAATTTGGTTTCAATCTGTCAATGTATGAATAACTTAGAGCAATTTGAGATGGATGTACAGACTAACAGAAGTCACAGAATTTTATATATAGATAGATAAAGTTCATAAACAAAAACGGAAATTATTGATGACTCAATGTAATATATTTAAACCCCAATTTTCTTGCTCATGTTTATTATTTAACAATTTTTAACTGTGTTGAGGTGAACACTAACCCACTCATGCAGAGTGAGTACAGCCCCAAGGAGGCTTGACAACCCCAAATATGTAAGCAGAAGAGAGACTTTAGTAAGAAACATCAAAGCAATCATGAATCTATAAGCAACTAAAATATCATGAGTTCTGTTTTTTTTCTCTAAATGTTGAGATTTCTTGTCGAATGTGAAGAGAGAAATGGCCGTCGAGATTGAATTCAGTTCTTTTATTCCACCTTTCCAGCCCAAGATTCCACTTCCATCAAGTCTTTGACCAACGACACCATTCAAGTGCCTGCTAAGAAATTCCAATTCCAGACCAAAACCATTTTTACAATGAAACAGTTCTGAAGATAAGTAATGGGGCTGCTCGACAAGAAAGGAATATTCCCAGTATGCATCCCCCATTATAGGCATTAGCATATCTGTGTTATAGCAACACCTTAATACACAAATCAAACAGAATAGCTGAAAGAAAGAAAGGATTGACAAACATGCATTGTTCTCAAAGAGATTTTATATATATATATATATATATATATATATATATATATATATATATATATATATATATAAAATTTTATTTATTCAAAAATTATAACATAAACATGTTATAACATCACTACAAAAATAGCCATTTTGTTTCAACATTTCTGGTGTCTTATCAAGTGATGGTGTTGAATGTAGAATAAAGAATTTATTTATTCTATATTTTACATTCAACACAATCATTTGATAAGACACCAGAAGTGTTGAAACAAAATGGCTATTTTTGTAGTGATGTTATAACATGTTTATGTTATAATGTTTGAATAAATTATATTTGCTCTACTCTGTATTGAGCACTCTTTTAAGAATAGAATAATATTTTCTCTATTCTTTTAAGAATAGTAATTTTGGTTATTGGAATTTATTCTGTCTACACCAATCCGATACTTGGATATATATTACGCACTCGTCATTTCAATCAAGCACTATTGAGAAAAACGTAATTCCAAAAACATTAACCATCACTGCTATTAATGCACCATTCTTCATTAATGAATTGAGCACTCTGGCTGCTGGCGTTTGTATACATTGGTATATTGTTGTAGCATACCTACAGACGATAATGGGTATGTCCCCATTCACATAAATACAGTAGTAAATACTGTATGTTGATCTGCAGTTGGAGATTTATTATGGAATTAACTTGACTCACCGCTTGCAGTTGACTGCTACTCCTATGCACTGCTGGTGAATCTTATATGTGTTGTTCTTGTCCTAAGTATTATCATTCATTACCAACCTTTGTGTGATTATTCTATTCAGTAACCTTCCCTAGGTTACAACATATATGTTAGAATGTCCCTTTTCTCTGCCGTGCACTGATAGCTTAGGGGTAGGATCTCTGGCTGATGCTAAATCGGTTGAGTTTCAATTCCAGTTAGAAGCAATCAGATGTCTAGCCACACTGATGAGCTGTGATACAGCAAAACAGGTTTGTATGCAGATGACTATATGTATGTACCTCCAAAGAAATGCAATAGCTAATGTTTAAAATGCATTTTTAAAAATGAAAAATCTGTCTTGAAGATTTTATTTTAGTTTTAATTTCAAGCTAATAGATTAAATATTTGCAATAACCAAAATACTTTGCTGTATTTCAAACTGAATTTAAATTGATTGGAATGAGATTTGTTTTTTGAATTATCAGTAAAGACACTAAAATCGTCCATATTGACAAATCTGTCAGCACAGCATAATTCTCTTTATTAAGAACAATGTTTACAAAATAAAATACTTTTCTGAAACTATCTTTGAGGAAGATTAGCTGATTTGAAGTTTAATTAATTTGAAACAAATAGTACTTACTTTTAGTTTAAAATATTGAAGAAAATATTTTTAACAAAGAAGTGGATGTTTTTATGACATGTTGACAACTTTATCGATAGAATTATATTTGGGAATTTTTTCTAAGGGGGACATAACAATACTTGCTGAATATAATGTGAATACCTTTTTTATATATATATTTTATTTTAACTACCTAATAAACTTTAAAATTTAAGAAAATACTCTAAGCAATTTAATATTTTATTGAATTTTAGATACTTTGGCTTCATAGTCTAACTTACGAAGATGCTTGTTAAGGAAATGTTAGAAAATTACCAATAAATTTTAACTTTACTATACTTACTGCTCTTATTTTCTGATAATGTTGTGTACAGACATCCATATTTACAAAAATCGACATGTTTATACACACATTCAAAAATGTTTAAAATCTTTTTGAAATACTGTACGTCGCTGAATTGTAGTAAGCATTTCCATTTATGATACAGCCCTAATTTAATAATATCATTTGACTGATACAAATTAATAAAGAATTCTAGAAGACTTAAAACTTTATAAATTAGGAATTCCAAAAGCTAAGCAGAGTATTAAGAGACAGGAAAATTTCGTTGGAAACAAAGAAAAGAGTAGTGAACTGTTACATGATATCTGTCCTCCTGTATGGCAGTGAATGCTGGACAATATTCTCAAAAAGAATGAAGAAATTTGGAGAAACAGAAATGTGGTTCTACAGAAAGATGTTGAGGATACCATGGACCGAACATGCAAGCAATGACAAACTTTTAGAGAAAATGGAAACAAAAAGGAAACTTATACTTAACATCAGGAAGAGGCAGTTAAAATTTCTGGGGCACATAATGAGGAAGGAGGGCTTGGAGAACCAGATACTCACAGGACAGAGTGAGGGAAAAAGGATAGCGAGAAAAGCAGCATGTAACATACTTGATGGGCCTGAGCAAATGGGCGGTAGAACAGGGTTTGGTTGAAATAATGAAAAGACAAAGCTTATTGAGAGCCATAAGGGACAGGAAGATGTGGAGAGCTATGATCACTTACGACCTGAAGGGACACAGCACATGAAAGAAGAATTAACATTTTAATAAAATGAAAACAATTCTTGTAAAAATTCCTTATTCAACAAAAAAAGTTTTTTTAAGGCAATAGTCCGTAAGATATTCATAAAATCAATTAAAATCTTTTTCTAATTAATGTCTTAGTTTTGTTGCATTTCTTTTATAATGCCATTCGGGGCAGATTTTCTCTAACCGGATGGTGGTGGTATTAGGGCTGTTTGACAAAAAAAAAAAAATCTTTGTCTCAACCAAAGGGAGATAATTGTCTCTTTGCATCCATGAAAAAGGTTTATAAATTCTATTACAAATTCTTCAGTGTATATTAATTCTCCTTTGTATATAATTGGTAATTACAGTGTAACCCGGATATAAGAGAGTTGCCGGGACCGGAGAAGAAGTCTCTTATATCCGGGTTTGGTCTATTATATATACATTAACACAGGCTCTAATTTGGGACCAGAGAAAATCTCTTATATCCGGGTTTCTCTTATATCCGGGTTACACTGTACTAAAATACTGCAGTCAAACATGACAAAACATTTCCATTAAAAAAAAAAAGAAAAGGAATTTAAATAAGAGTAATTTCTTTTATGGCAGGGTTAGGGTTAGGGTCAGAAAAATAGAATCTAATAGATTTTATAACTGGGAAAATAGAGACATGAAATCTATTTTCAGTTTTTATGACCTCATAGAAAAATCAAAGTTTTATTTAGGGAATACCTGCTCTAATATCTTCAGAAAGGTTCCAAATTCCTCTACTAGGTGTGTGTGTGTGTGTGTGTGAGAGAGAGAGAGCATTCCCTATCCTTAACAAATATAACTTAGTGGTAAGTGGTACTTACAACTAATGGGCAGAAGTTGGAAGCAAATTGTTCCAAAAATTTTAAATCCATTTTATTGTCATTTTCTGTTTTCAGATTCTAAAATCTTCATGAGAAATTGAAACCCAGACAAAAATATAACAACTGCATGGACACAATATTTGATGGTGACATTTTATAAACAATTCCAAAAAACAGCAAGTTCTTAACCAAGATGTGTGTGACATGTTAAAAGAATTTATCAAATATAAGAAATCTCATTATCCTGAACAGGTGAAAAAAATATTAATATATTTACTATTTTTCTTGTGGTGGTGGGGAATTAGCCCCTCTCTTTATTGCGTGTAAACGTGAAGAAGGTTGTAGAATGGATTGGTTTCTATAATGTTTAGATGAGTTGTTATCATTCCAAAAGTTGTTTGAATATTTGAACTTGTTTTTTACCACAATGTTTTAGCCGATCCAGTTTCCACCCTACATCAGGTGTACATGGCATAAAGAAAGAAAAGGAGGTGGCAGATCTCAGCCGCCAAAAGGAATAGCAGTTGACTGGATCAAACCAGCCTCAACAACTCATAAAACACAGGTTGTTCTATTTTATCTCTTTTCAATTAATGCAGATGTCCTCCAGTTCTTTCCTTCCTAAACAAAGAATCCACATTGCATTACAAACAACAAAAACGAACACTAAGAAGAAAAAATATCAACGAGTAAATTAAAAAAAACAAAAAACAAGAGAAGCTGTTGAATGAAAAAAATAGAATATAACAAGAAATCTGAATAGAAACTTACTAATTTCGGTTCTTTGAAAACTTGGCAGTCAATCATATCCCATGCATTCAAACCTAGAGCCATCAACCTAACAAGGAGGAGGAGATCAGCATTGTCCTGAAAAATAAATAAATAAAAATTGCTTTCCATTACTTACAAATTATATAGTAAGCATTAGATTGAAAGTAATTTAGTCTCATAAGAATTTTAAGTTAAAAAGTAAAGTAAAAAAAGAAAAAGAAAAGTTTTTCTTCATTTCTAGAAATGCATTCAATCAAACGCAATTTTAAATTTAAAAAAAAAAAATTAGTAAAAAAATATACTAGTAAAAAAATATACTAGTAAAAAAAAAATTAGTACAAATATACTAGTAAAATTTTACAAAAAAAATCTTAATCACTTTGAAAACAGTGATTAAGATTTTGCTTCTGTATCAAGTAAATATTTTCCTTAAACCTGATAGTAAACTCAAAGTTCCCTCCCCTGCAAATCTAAGAGGTTGGCGGGGGAGGTTTGAGCTCCTTATAAAATGACAGACATTGATGTGCAAAATAGAATTCTTAGGTAAATATTTTCATCACATTGTTGGCGGTTGGTTAGGTGAAAACGACATGTTCTGTGGCTGAAAGGCTCTCCCTTCATTTTGACCAATTTCAAGTGTGTTTTGACATTGTCTTGGTCCAAAATAGCCAAGAATTAGGAAAAGGTCATAGAGAGAGTATTGAAGGAACAGAAGACTAGAAGAGGTTTAGTCAATCCTCATACATAGAACAGAAATACTTGAGTAAATCAACTACACCTCAAATCCTACTCTAATGTGGATACTTGTCATATTTATAAGTAGGAGCAGTCCATTGTCACAGTGGTTGGGAAGAGAAATGAGTGCCCAATGACCTAATCATAATGTGTGAGGCACAAAAATTGAAAAGGATCTTGCATGAATGTTCTATGCAAAATACTCTTTTCTTGTCTGAAGATGCTTGCAAGTCAGTTACACAATTAGAGATATATTGGTCATGCATAATCTTTAATTTTATCAAACATGAGAAATGTATCCTTTGATTACAACCAACCATGGCCGCCTTCAGTCAAATCACTGATTACTGATAAATTCAAATTAATAAGGATTTCAGCAAATTCTACATAAAACAAGAATTTTTTGGGGGCCAATTGTAAAATGTCTGCTTATATTTCTGAGATGAGGTATTGTCACTATTTACATTGTTCAGACTGTTGTCCTCATCTTTATTGTCATATTCACAATGTTTCGGCCATTGTATGCCCCGGCCTTCTTCAGGTGATTTTGAACTGAACCCTTTATTTCATCCACCAAAGTAGATTGTTCTAGTTCCACGTGTCATGCCTCTTCCGGATATCTCATTTTCAGTTATTTCCCTTTAGTAACTCAACTCTCCAAGTTTTTCTTCACCTCTGCTGGGTTGAGTAGCTGGATTACTTCACTCCGCTGGGCCATGTGTCCTTAGGGAAATAAGCGAAACTGAGATAGCCAGAAAAGCCATTCTAACATATAGCACCTGAAGAAAGCTGAAGCATACAATGTCTGAGATATGACAATACAAATGAGGACAGCAGTCTGAGCAATAGGAGAAATGATTCAGCAATTGACTCTCCCTTTTGCTTCTTTATACAAGAGGGTGCTGAAAAGATTCTCAAACAAGTTGACCCTTTAAAAGAAAAAATAAATAAGATATTTGGGAAGTGGATCAGGCTCAGAAATTTTCAGCACCACTTATACAATCAAATCTGTTTTACTTACCCTGGGTAGCATTTCACAATTGATGCAGTGTTGCAAGGCTTTCACAGCTGATAAGGCCACCGTGTGCATTGCAAAAGGATCACACAAAATCATTGCAAGGTCCCTTTTTTTTTTTTTTTTTTTTTTTTTTTAAAGAAGGAAAAAGTTAAAAGAAAAAATATTAAATTGACACAAAAATTGTCTGTAATTTTAAGATTAAGTAAGATATATATAAAAAGAAAAAATAATCATGCTAACATTTAAGGAAAAACATTTTAAAAATCTAATTTGCAAAAATAAACATGTCTCTTCCAAATGAAAGCTTGAATTAACCTTTGACACTCTGCAATATTCATAAGGATTTCATCCATTGGATATAAATGACCAGACAAATGCAATAGGATCATCTTCAATTTTCAGTCATTTTCCTGTTTCCATAGTAGGATATGACAACACTAGCACAAAATTCAACCACACTATTGTCAGATGGTCAGAGTTGCATGCAGTGGCAGTACAAATATTTTGTTTGACAAATGAAGTCAACTACATACAGTGCTAAAGATTTTTCATAGATAACACCTTAACCAATTTAATCATAAAATTCAATTTTACTTTTTTTTTTACTATCTAGTAATGATTTTTACATCCTAGTAAAGACTGTTACTACCTAGTAATGATTTTTACAGCCTAGTAAAGACTGTTACTACCTAGTAATGATTTTTACAGCCTAGTAAAGACTGTTACTACCTAGTAATGATTTTTACAGACTAGTAAAGACTGTTACTACCTAGTAATGATTTTTACATCCTAGTAAAGACTGTTACTACCTAGTAATGATTTTTACAGACTAGTAAAGACTGTTACTACCTAGTAATGATTTTTACAGACTAGTAAAGACTGTTACTACCTAGTAATGATTTTTACAGACTAGTAAAGACTGTTACTACCTAGTAATGATTTTTACAGCCTAGTAAAGACTGTTACTACCTAGTAATGATTTTTACATCCTAGTAAAGACTGTTACTACCTAGTAATGATTTTTACATCCTAATAAAGACTGTTACTACCTAGTAATGATTTTTACAGACTAGTAAAGACTGTTACTACCTAGTAATGATCTTTACATCCTAGTAAAGACTGTTACTACCTAGTAATGATTTTTACAGCCTAGTAAAGACTGTTACTACCTAGTAATGATTTTTACATCCTAGTAAAGACTGTTACTACCTAGTAATGATTTTTACATCCTAGTAAAAACTGTTACTACCTAGTAATGATTTTTACAGCCTAGTAAAGACTGTTACTACCTAGTAATGATTTTTACTGCCTAGTAATGATTTTCAGTTATTGAAGTTTAGAAATTTGATAATCACATTACTAATTTGGGGCTAACCTTTTTATCATCTGCTTTTTATCATAAATCCCCTCCAAGATCTGATGAGCAAAAATGAAAATATTAGTCCCTCATAAATGGTTACAATGCTACTTCATCAATAAGAAGGAAAAAAAAGAAAAAGAAAGACAGATTCTATGTCACTCACCCCAGCACTTGTTCCTGGTTTCGCTTGATAGTATCTAAAAATCCTTGAAGTTCTCGTGCTCTTTTTGTGTCTACAAATCTCTCCCGAATACAGGCATCAACACACCACGTGAATTTGTGAGACGGATCAATTGAACAGATTTCGTGAATTTCCAAGTCATGAAGAGCCATAAGCAGTTCTGTTCTTAGAGTGCAGTAATGATTGTTACGTGTACGCAGAAAGAGTGTTCGTAAAAACTGCAGTACCATATCATACAACTGAAGGCTCCGACCAATCATGTGCACCAATTTCTGTACCACCTCCCCCTGTCGACGCATCCTGGGGGAGGGAACGTAGAATACAGGAGTTCCGTTCTCATGGCCAAAAACTATATTCTCTTTGTCTTTTATATATTGGGAAAAAAGAGGCGAGACCTCATCGCCAAAAAGAGACTGATTGTCTTGCCATATTTGTCGTTTGACTTCTGTCGAGGCTTCATTGTAATATTCCTTGTTAGCCGCAATCTGCAGCAGGTGTTCCTCTTTGATCTGCGGCAAGTGTTTCAAGATGCACATCACAACTGGACGCAGCGTATTTACCTTGATTGCCGGGTAGCACTTGAGTAGCAAGGCGTCCAATTTCTTAAAACGTTCATCATCGTTACTGTTGGCTAGACGGGAAATCTTTTCCAGCAACTTCTCACGTAGTTCTTCAACAACAGATGTGTGGAAATCGAGTCGGCGGATGTCGTGTAAATCAAGGAATGGCAGTGCCGGTTTTAAAGAAGGAAGTAGGATGCCATTCTCAGACTGAAATTCTTCAATAGCCTGCAGGGGGTCTGCACAGTTGGTCAAGGCTTCACGCAAGAAATCGCCACCGCTCATACCCAGATCTTCTAAACCATTTGCCTTGTCTGAAAAAGAAAAAGAAAAGAGAAATATATTTTAACAATTATCAACAAATTAAAAATAAAATTTACAAGCACAAAAAGATTAAAAACAGAATGTCATAAGATGCGACGTTAAAACAGACGGAAATATCAATATATGCTAAATGGATATTTACATCATTACTATTTGTACTAGTGTCCTCATTTGTTTTAAATTATTTCACCCCAAGCAAGGCAATAAAACCACTAAGATGCAAGGGGTTACCGAGTGTTAGAGAATATGAGAAAAACTACTATTAAGGAGAGAGGTGAATAAAAGAATAAGAATTAAGAAGACAGAAGATAACAATTGACATTGCATTTAAATTTTTGAAGATCAAAGGCAATAAAGCCACTAGGATGCAAGAGGTTACTGAGTGTTAGAGAATATGAGAAAAACTACTATTAAGGAGAGAGGACAATAAAAGAATAAGAATTAAGAAGACAGAAGATAACAATTGACATTGCATTTAAATTTTTGAAGATCAAAGGAAATAAAGCCACTAGGATGCAAGAGGTTACTGAGTGTTAGAGAATATGAGAAAAACTACTATTAAGGAGAGAGGACAATAAAAGAATAAGAATTAAGAAGACAGAAGATAACAATTGACATTGCATTTAAATTTTTGAAGATCAAAGGCAATAAAGCCACTAGGATGCAAGAGGTTACTGAGTGTTAGAGAATATGAGAAAAACTACTATTAAGGAGAGAGGACAATAAAAGAATAAGAATTAAGAAGACAGAAGATAACAATTGACATTGCATTTAAATTTTTGAAGATCAAAGGCAATAAAGCCACTAGGATGCAAGAGGTTACTGAGTGTTAGAGAATATGAGAAAAACTACTATTAAGGAGAGAGGACAATAAAAGAATAAGAATTAAGAAGACAGAAGATAACAATTGACATCACATTTTTGAAGATCACAATTTACAGGAAATCTAGAAGTTGGAAGAGAGTTCACAAGCAAGAAGTGTGATAGAAGAAAGTGTCAGCATAGAACTCATGGCGACATCTATAGCCATTTCAGCTGTAAAATGATGAGACCTTGTTGCCAATCTAGTACTGCACTTAAAATCATAAAGTTTAGGTACCATAGAGCTAAGATTCTTAGAATAATTATCATGAAAATATTTATAGGAAGGTATAGGGAAGTTACGTTATGGCGATGGGAAAGTGACTGAAGGTGAGTTGCCAGGTCAGGATCTGTAGCATTGCAGATTCTTTTGATTTTATCAAGAATCTCTAAATGTATAGCATGAACACCAGACCAGATGTGGCAACAATTACCAATGCATGGACAAATGGTAGACTTATAAATTTGTAAGATAGATTCAGGAGAGAAAAATTGTCTAGATCAACATAGTGAATGAACTTTCCTAGCAACAGAGGCAGCAAATGATTCAATATATAATCCAATATAATCTTTCCACATTTTGTTGTTATCACAACATTTTAGCTATTGTGCCTTCCAGCCTTCATCAGGTGCATATCAATACAGGTAAACTTCAGAGAATTTCAAACAGATCACTTTAATTAATATATGGCAGGGCGGGGGTGAGTAAAGATTGTTCTTGTTCTGCTGTCTATATGCCAAAGATAAAATAATAGGTTCAGTTTGAAATTCCCCGATTCCTACCCAGATTGACAAGCACCCTATGATGGCTGGTGAGTACAACGGCCAAAACATGATAATAGCAACAAAGATGAGGACAACAGTCTGCATGTAAATAATGATAACCCGCTCATCCCAGAAATTCCAACAGAAGGTTAAAGGTTGCCTACTTATTCAGGAAATATTGACGTTTGAGTATAATATATCTTGCATTGAAATAACAAGTATTTAGAAGTTTGATCAAAGACTTCCAAAGACAATATGTCCAAGAATTCAAATATGGATGACAGGAATTGCAGTCATTGCATGATTCAACTTCAAAGAATTTCCAATTGATGGAAATCCAGTCCATGTCAGATAAGTTCTCCTTCCTTCAACGAAAATTGTTTTCTTTTACCTCAAAATGGCAAAACAGTTATTCTTAATGAAAAGATTTGCAAATATCTTTTGGAAAATGATCAGTGAAGCTGAACTTCAACATCTGATAAGGAAGAAAGATTTACTGACACTTTATTGGATGAGAAACAAACAAATATAATTAATACTTCATTAACAGAATGGTAACAAGTCAGAATCAAAATATTTTTAGAATGGAATTTCAGGGGTCAAAATAAAGGAAACTAGACTTAATAATGAACCCATTCAAAATCCTGAAATCATCTACAAAAGTTGAGTGTTTTAAATAAATATTTAGGTAATCTTTAATCTCTAAAACTGTCTCTAGCAAAGATTTTTTTTATTTACACAATTGAAAAACAGATTCAAGCAAAGAAATCATTAAAAAAAATTACCAAAAAAAAGAGAAAGTGTTTTACTTTATAACTTTTTTTTTCAATGCATTCTTTTATTTTTTTTATTTTTTTAAAAATTTTTTAAATGATTTTTGGGAAAAAAAAACATTAAACAACGTTCCACTTGTCCTGAAATTTAAAGTTACCAATTTTTTTTTGAGAAAACAACAAGTGAGCTGCTCCTGCTGCAGGCACTTGATTAACAACAATAACAACAACACAATCTAATATTTGTGTCTGCAATGGAGTGTACACTCATTTCATCTTTGGTCCATGAAGTCTTCAACAATTACCAGGCATCACTTAAGGCTTTGACCAATATTATCTGATGCTTAACCAATTGAGACACATCAGATTCTACAGCTAATACTAATCAGCTTCTTTTTTTTGTATTGTTGTGGAGTTATTTCCACAATAGAAACTGTATGCGGACTAAATGTGTCCTAAATGGGTTAAACGTACAGAAACGTTACGAACTTGTAAATAAGTATTACGCAGAGTAATCGAGTTGTGGTCGCTGAACACTACTCCTTCTCTCGACTACTACTGACTCTTACTTATAATAGGTGGGAGAGTCTATTACCTAGACAAGGTGTCTTTCACTATAACATGTATACCAATGTTCGTTCATCCAACACAAGGTGCAAGAGCCACTCAAAGAAGAGAGTGAATGAGGTGTATGGTATGGATGTAAGAGGAGGAAGTAAGAAGTGCATATTATGAGGTTATGTAGGATAGATAATGGTTTATCCCTAGACTTGAAGAGGCTAATCTTGTAGTAATCAGAGAAGTATCCTCTCAGGAGTCTGTCCCAGAAAGTAACCGTACTGGGGAAGAGGGTGTCCGAGCGGAACTTCCTCTTTACCAATAAAATATGAAGGGAATGCATAGTAGATCCTAGCTGTAAAGGTCTGAACTGGTGGAACTAAGAAATGTAGCTCGTCAGAACATCCATTATGGAAATGGCAGTAAAGTAGCAAGAGGCTTGTAATGTTTCTGTACACGGTTGAGTAAATGCTTTTGAACTCTATCAAGGCTAGAAAGTGAGAATTGAGAAGCTCCAGTCAGATATGACAGCAATACTTCATTTTTTGATCTGATGTGACTCTTATAAAGATAGAGCATGGCAGGAGGAATCAGGTACTTTCTGGAGTTGCACAACAAACCAACCACTTTTCTATTCTACATACAGTAACGCAAGTTGATTTCTCACTTTTTTTTTTTTTTTAAAAGAAAATCAACATTGCACTGTGTGCAAACACTGGGGCTTGATGTGATTGATAAATAACTGACACAAAAAAAAATAGATTCATAGCTTTTACCAACTTTTCAGCATTTAGTTTTAAAAATTGTCTAAAAAAAGGTACAGAAATACCTAATTTCTGCAGGTTTTTGCTTACAAACTGACTTTAAAATTTCATTATTTCAAGAATAAATCCAAGTTGATATCATTTGTATTAGATACACTGAAACTACATTCAAACCAGAATTCTAATTATGAATCAACACAAAATATGCAATTCTTTTACTGTATTTGATAAATAAAAATTGTGTAAAAAATTTTAAAAGATTACAAAAAAGGCTACTCAATAAGATTTGTTAGAACACAAGACAAAAAACATATAAGGACGTATATAACAGCATAATACTGCTGGGCACAAATTATATGACAAAATGTTTTAAATTTGCATTGTTTATTGAAAATGTCACTAAAACTACTTTACAGAATATTACATCATAATATAGCTAAATTGTTCCTTATAATTCCCCTATGAAGTAAATGGAGGTCTTATTTGATGGCATAATGATTTAGTAATAATGTCATCATGTCCATATACAATTTGTAAAACTTCAGTAAATTATAAATTTTATAAGGCTTTCACTGATCCGCAGAAAGAAATTTTAACACTATGATTTTGAACTTAATCTTTAAATTTAAAAGATTACAAAAAAGGCTACTCAATAAGATTTGTTAGAACACAAGACAAAAAACATATAAGGACGTATATAACAGCATAATACTGCTGGGCACAAATTATATGACAAAATGTTTTAAATTTGCATTGTTTATTGAAAATGTCACTAAAACTACTTTACAGAATATTACATCATAATATAGCTAAATTGTTCCTTATAATTCCCCTATGAAGTAAATGGAGGTCTTATTTGATGGCATAATGATTTAGTAATAATGTCATCATGTCCATATACAATTTGTAAAACTTCAGTAAATTATAAATTTTATAAGGCTTTCACTGATCCGCAGAAAGAAATTTTAACACTATGATTTTGAACTTAATCTTTAAATTTCAAAGATTACAAAAAAGGCTACTCAATAAGATTTGTTAGAACACAAGACAAAAAACATATAAGGACGTATATAACAGCATAATACTGCTGGGCACAAATTATATGACAAAATGTTTTAAATTTGCATTGTTTATTGAAAATGTCACTAAAACTACTTTACAGAATATTACATCATAATATAGCTAAATTGTTCCTTATAATTCCCCTATGAAGTAAATGGAGGTCTTATTTGATGGCATAATGATTTAGTAATAATGTCATCATGTCCATATACAATTTGTAAAACTTCAGTAAATTATAAATTTTATAAGGCTTTCACTGATCCGCAGAAAGAAATTTTAACACTATGATTTTGAACTTAATCTTTAAATTTCAAAGATTACAAAAAAGGCTACTCAATAAGATTTGTTAGAACATAAGACAAAAAACATATAAGGACGTATATAACAGCATAATACTGCTGGGCACAAATTATATGACAAAATGTTTTAAATTTGCATTGTTTATTGAAAATGTCACTAAAACTACTTTACAGAATATTACATCATAATATAGCTAAATTGTTCCTTATAATTCCCCTATGAAGTAAATGGAGGTCTTATTTGATGGCATAATGATTTAGTAATAATGTCATCATGTCCATATACAATTTGTAAAACTTCAGTAAATTATAAATTTTATAAGGCTTTCACTGATCCGCAGAAAGAAATTTTAACACTATGATTTTGAACTTAATCTTTAAATTTCAAAGATTACAAAAAAGGCTACTCAATAAGATTTGTTAGAACACAAGACAAAAAACATATAAGGACGTATATAACAGCATAATACTGCTGGGCACAAATTATATGACAAAATGTTTTAAATTTGCATTGTTTATTGAAAATGTCACTAAAACTACTTTACAGAATATTACATCATAATATAGCTAAATTGTTCCTTATAATTCCCCTATGAAGTAAATGGAGGTCTTATTTGATGGCATAATGATTTAGTAATAATGTCATCATGTCCATATACAATTTGTAAAACTTCAGTAAATTATAAATTTTATAAGGCTTTCACTGATCCGCAGAAAGAAATTTTAACACTATGATTTTGAACTTAATCTTTAAATTTCAAAGATTACAAAAAAGGCTACTCAATAAGATTTGTTAGAACACAAGACAAAAAACATATAAGGACGTATATAACAGCATAATACTGCTGGGCACAAATTATATGACAAAATGTTTTAAATTTGCATTGTTTATTGAAAATGTCACTAAAACTACTTTACAGAATATTACATCATAATATAGCTAAATTGTTCCTTATAATTCCCCTATGAAGTAAATGGAGGTCTTATTTGATGGCATAATGATTTAGTAATAATGTCATCATGTCCATATACAATTTCTAAAACTTCAGTAAATTATAAATTTTATAAGGCTTTCACTGATCCGCAGAAAGAAATTTTAACACTATGATTTTGAACTTAATCTTTAAATTTAAAAGATTACAAAAAAGGCTACTCAATAAGATTTGTTAGAACACAAGACAAAAAACATATAAGGACGTATATAACAGCATAATACTGCTGGGCACAAATTATATGACAAAATGTTTTAAATTTGCATTGTTTATTGAAAATGTCACTAAAACTACTTTACAGAATATTACATCATAATATAGCTAAATTGTTCCTTATAATTCCCCTATGAAGTAAATGGAGGTCTTATTTGATGGCATAATGATTTAGTAATAATGTCATCATGTCCATATACAATTTCTAAAACTTCAGTAAATTATAAATTTTATAAGGCTTTCACTGATCCGCAGAAAGAAATTTTAACACTATGATTTTGAACTTAATCTTTAAATTTAAAAGATTACAAAAAAGGCTACTCAATAAGATTTGTTAGAACACAAGACAAAAAACATATAAGGACGTATATAACAGCATAATACTGCTGGGCACAAATTATATGACAAAATGTTTTAAATTTGCATTGTTTATTGAAAATGTCACTAAAACTACTTTACAGAATATTACATCATAATATAGCTAAATTGTTCCTTATAATTCCCCTATGAAGTAAATGGAGGTCTTATTTGATGGCATAATGATTTAGTAATAATGTCATCATGTCCATATACAATTTGTAAAACTTCAGTAAATTATAAATTTTATAAGGCTTTCACTGATCCGCAGAAAGAAATTTTAACACTATGATTTTGAACTTAATCTTTAAATTTAAAAGATTACAAAAAAGGCTACTCAATAAGATTTGTTAGAACACAAGACAAAAAACATATAAGGACGTATATAACAGCATAATACTGCTGGGCACAAATTATATGACAAAATGTTTTAAATTTGCATTGTTTATTGAAAATGTCACTAAAACTACTTTACAGAATATTACATCATAATATAGCTAAATTGTTCCTTATAATTCCCCTATGAAGTAAATGGAGGTCTTATTTGATGGCATAATGATTTAGTAATAATGTCATCATGTCCATATACAATTTCTAAAACTTCAGTAAATTATAAATTTCATAAGGCTTTCACTGATCCCCAGAAAGAAATTTTAACACTATGATTTTGAACTTAATCTTTAAATTTCAAAGATTACAAAAAAGGCTACTCAATAAGATTTGTTAGAACACAAGACAAAAAACATATAAGGACGTATATAACAGCATAATACTGCTGGGCACAAATTATATGACAAAATGTTTTAAATTTGCATTGTTTATTGAAAATGTCACTAAAACTACTTTACAGAATATTACATCATAATATAGCTAAATTGTTCCTTATAATTCCCCTGTGAAGTAAATGAAGGTTTTATTTGATGGCATAATGATTTAGTAATAATGTCATCATGTCCATATACAATTTGTAAAACTTCAGTAAATTATAAATTTTATAAGGCTTTCACTGATCCGCAGAAAGAAATTTTAACACTATGATTTTGAACTTAATCTTTAAATTTCAAAGATTACAAAAAAGGCTACTCAATAAGATTTGTTAGAACACAAGACAAAAAACATATAAGGACGTATATAACAGCATAATACTGCTGGGCACAAATTATATGACAAAATGTTTTAAATTTGCATTGTTTATTGAAAATGTCACTAAAACTACTTTACAGAATATTACATCATAATATAGCTAAATTGTTCCTTATAATTCCCCTGTGAAGTAAATGAAGGTTTTATTTGATGGCATAATGATTTAGTAATAATGTCATCATGTCCATATACAATTTGTAAAACTTCAGTAAATTATAAATTTTATAAGGCTTTCACTGATCCGCAGAAAGAAATTTTAACACTATGATTTTGAACTTAATCTTTAAATTTCAAAGATTACAAAAAAGGCTACTCAATAAGATTTGTTAGAACACAAGACAAAAAACATATAAGGACGTATATAACAGCATAATACTGCTGGGCACAAATTATATGACAAAATGTTTTAAATTTGCATTGTTTATTGAAAATGTCACTAAAACTACTTTACAGAATATTACATCATAATATAGCTAAATTGTTCCTTATAATTCCCCTATGAAGTAAATGGAGGTCTTATTTGATGGCATAATGATTTAGTAATAATGTCATCATGTCCATATACAATTTGTAAAACTTCAGTAAATTATAAATTTTATAAGGCTTTCACTGATCCGCAGAAAGAAATTTTAACACTATGATTTTGAACTTAATCTTTAAATTTCAAAGATTACAAAAAAGGCTACTCAATAAGATTTGTTAGAACACAAGACAAAAAACATATAAGGACGTATAATAACAGCATAATACTGCTGGGCACAAATTATATGACAAAATGTTTTAAATTTGCATTGTTTATTGAAAATGTCACTAAAACTACTTTACAGAATATTACATCATAATATAGCTAAATTGTTCCTTATAATTCCCCTGTGAAGTAAATGAAGGTTTTATTTGATGGCATAATGATTTAGTAATAATGTCATCATGTCCATATACAATTTGTAAAACTTCAGTAAATTATAAATTTTATAAGGCTTTCACTGATCCGCAGAAAGAAATTTTAACACTATGATTTTGAACTTAATCTTTAAATTTAAAAGATTACAAAAAAGGCTACTCAATAAGATTTGTTAGAACACAAGACAAAAAACATATAAGGACGTATATAACAGCATAATACTGCTGGGCACAAATTATATGACAAAATGTTTTAAATTTGCATTGTTTATTGAAAATGTCACTAAAACTACTTTACAGAATATTACATCATAATATAGCTAAATTGTTCCTTATAATTCCCCTATGAAGTAAATGGAGGTCTTATTTGATGGCATAATGATTTAGTAATAATGTCATCATGTCCATATACAATTTGTAAAACTTCAGTAAATTATAAATTTTATAAGGCTTTCACTGATCCGCAGAAAGAAATTTTAACACTATGATTTTGAACTTAATCTTTAAATTTCAAAGATTACAAAAAAGGCTACTCAATAAGATTTGTTAGAACACAAGACAAAAAACATATAAGGACGTATATAACAGCATAATACTGCTGGGCACAAATTATATGACAAAATGTTTTAAATTTGCATTGTTTATTGAAAATGTCACTAAAACTACTTTACAGAATATTACATCATAATATAGCTAAATTGTTCCTTATAATTCCCCTATGAAGTAAATGGAGGTCTTATTTGATGGCATAATGATTTAGTAATAATGTCATCATGTCTATATACAATTTGTAAAACTTCAGTAAATTATAAATTTTATAAGGCTTTCACTGATCCGCAGAAAGAAATTTTAACACTATGATTTTGAACTTAATCTTTAAATTTCAAAGATTACAAAAAAGGCTACTCAATAAGATTTGTTAGAACACAAGACAAAAAACATATAAGGACGTATATAACAGCATAATACTGCTGGGCACAAATTATATGACAAAATGTTTTAAATTTGCATTGTTTATTGAAAATGTCACTAAAACTACTTTACAGAATATTACATCATAATATAGCTAAATTGTTCCTTATAATTCCCCTATGAAGTAAATGGAGGTCTTATTTGATGGCATAATGATTTAGTAATAATGTCATCATGTCCATATACAATTTGTAAAACTTCAGTAAATTATAAATTTTATAAGGCTTTCACTGATCCGCAGAAAGAAATTTTAACACTATGATTTTGAACTTAATCTTTAAATTTCAAAGATTACAAAAAAGGCTACTCAATAAGATTTGTTAGAACACAAGACAAAAAACATATAAGGACGTATATAACAGCATAATACTGCTGGGCACAAATTATATGACAAAATGTTTTAAATTTGCATTGTTTATTGAAAATGTCACTAAAACTACTTTACAGAATATTACATCATAATATAGCTAAATTGTTCCTTATAATTCCCCTATGAAGTAAATGGAGGTCTTATTTGATGGCATAATGATTTAGTAATAATGTCATCATGTCCATATACAATTTGTAAAACTTCAGTAAATTATAAATTTTATAAGGCTTTCACTGATCCGCAGAAAGAAATTTTAACACTATGATTTTGAACTTAATCTTTAAATTTCAAAGATTACAAAAAAGGCTACTCAATAAGATTTGTTAGAACACAAGACAAAAAACATATAAGGACGTATATAACAGCATAATACTGCTGGGCACAAATTATATGACAAAATGTTTTAAATTTGCATTGTTTATTGAAAATGTCACTAAAACTACTTTACAGAATATTACATCATAATATAGCTAAATTGTTCCTTATAATTCCCCTATGAAGTAAATGGAGGTCTTATTTGATGGCATAATGATTTAGTAATAATGTCATCATGTCCATATACAATTTGTAAAACTTCAGTAAATTATAAATTTTATAAGGCTTTCACTGATCCGCAGAAAGAAATTTTAACACTATGATTTTGAACTTAATCTTTAAATTTCAAAGATTACAAAAAAGGCTACTCAATAAGATTTGTTAGAACACAAGACAAAAAACATATAAGGACGTATATAACAGCATAATACTGCTGGGCACAAATTATATGACAAAATGTTTTAAATTTGCATTGTTTATTGAAAATGTCACTAAAACTACTTTACAGAATATTACATCATAATATAGCTAAATTGTTCCTTATAATTCCCCTATGAAGTAAATGGAGGTCTTATTTGATGGCATAATGATTTAGTAATAATGTCATCATGTCCATATACAATTTGTAAAACTTCAGTAAATTATAAATTTTATAAGGCTTTCACTGATCCGCAGAAAGAAATTTTAACACTATGATTTTGAACTTAATCTTTAAATTTCAAAGATTACAAAAAAGGCTACTCAATAAGATTTGTTAGAACACAAGACAAAAAACATATAAGGACGTATATAACAGCATAATACTGCTGGGCACAAATTATATGACAAAATGTTTTAAATTTGCATTGTTTATTGAAAATGTCACTAAAACTACTTTACAGAATATTACATCATAATATAGCTAAATTGTTCCTTATAATTCCCCTATGAAGTAAATGGAGGTCTTATTTGATGGCATAATGATTTAGTAATAATGTCATCATGTCCATATACAATTTGTAAAACTTCAGTAAATTATAAATTTTATAAGGCTTTCACTGATCCGCAGAAAGAAATTTTAACACTATGATTTTGAACTTAATCTTTAAATTTCAAAGATTACAAAAAAGGCTACTCAATAAGATTTGTTAGAACACAAGACAAAAAACATATAAGGACGTATATAACAGCATAATACTGCTGGGCACAAATTATATGACAAAATGTTTTAAATTTGCATTGTTTATTGAAAATGTCACTAAAACTACTTTACAGAATATTACATCATAATATAGCTAAATTGTTCCTTATAATTCCCCTATGAAGTAAATGGAGGTCTTATTTGATGGCATAATGATTTAGTAATAATGTCATCATGTCCATATACAATTTGTAAAACTTCAGTAAATTATAAATTTTATAAGGCTTTCACTGATCCGCAGAAAGAAATTTTAACACTATGATTTTGAACTTAATCTTTAAATTTCAAAGATTACAAAAAAGGCTACTCAATAAGATTTGTTAGAACACAAGACAAAAAACATATAAGGACGTATATAACAGCATAATACTGCTGGGCACAAATTATATGACAAAATGTTTTAAATTTGCATTGTTTATTGAAAATGTCACTAAAACTACTTTACAGAATATTACATCATAATATAGCTAAATTGTTCCTTATAATTCCCCTATGAAGTAAATGGAGGTCTTATTTGATGGCATAATGATTTAGTAATAATGTCATCATGTCCATATACAATTTGTAAAACTTCAGTAAATTATAAATTTTATAAGGCTTTCACTGATCCGCAGAAAGAAATTTTAACACTATGATTTTGAACTTAATCTTTAAATTTCAAAGATTACAAAAAAGGCTACTCAATAAGATTTGTTAGAACACAAGACAAAAAACATATAAGGACGTATATAACAGCATAATACTGCTGGGCACAAATTATATGACAAAATGTTTTAAATTTGCATTGTTTATTGAAAATGTCACTAAAACTACTTTACAGAATATTACATCATAATATAGCTAAATTGTTCCTTATAATTCCCCTGTGAAGTAAATGGAGGTCTTATTTGATGGCATAATGATTTAGTAATAATGTCATCATGTCCATATACAATTTGTAAAACTTCAGAAAATTATAAATTTTATAAGGCTTTCACTGATCCGCAGAAAGAAATTTTAACACTATGATTTTGAACTTAATCTTTAAATTTAAAAGATTACAAAAAAGGCTACTCAATAAGATTTGTTAGAACACAAGACAAAAAACATATAAGGACGTATATAACAGCATAATACTGCTGGGCACAAATTATATGACAAAATGTTTTAAATTTGCATTGTTTATTGAAAATGTCACTAAAACTACTTTACAGAATATTACATCATAATATAGCTAAATTGTTCCTTATAATTCCCCTGTGAAGTAAATGGAGGTCTTATTTGATGGCATAATGATTTAGTAATAATGTCATCATGTCCATATACAATTTGTAAAACTTCAGTAAATTATAAATTTTATAAGGCTTTCACTGATCCGCAGAAAGAAATTTTAACACTATGATTTTGAACTTAATCTTTAAATTTAAAAGATTACAAAAAAGGCTACTCAATAAGATTTGTTAGAACACAAGACAAAAAACATATAAGGACGTATATAACAGCATAATACTGCTGGGCACAAATTATATGACAAAATGTTTTAAATTTGCATTGTTTATTGAAAATGTCACTAAAACTACTTTACAGAATATTACATCATAATATAGCTAAATTGTTCCTTATAATTCCCCTGTGAAGTAAATGGAGGTCTTATTTGATGGCATAATGATTTAGTAATAATGTCATCATGTCCATATACAATTTGTAAAACTTCAGTAAATTATAAATTTTATAAGGCTTTCACTGATCCGCAGAAAGAAATTTTAACACTATGATTTTGAACTTAATCTTTAAATTTAAAAGATTACAAAAAAGGCTACTCAATAAGATTTGTTAGAACACAAGACAAAAAACATATAAGGACGTATATAACAGCATAATACTGCTGGGCACAAATTATATGACAAAATGTTTTAAATTTGCATTGTTTATTGAAAATGTCACTAAAACTACTTTACAGAATATTACATCATAATATAGCTAAATTGTTCCTTATAATTCCCCTGTGAAGTAAATGGAGGTCTTATTTGATGGCATAATGATTTAGTAATAATGTCATCATGTCCATATACAATTTGTAAAACTTCAGTAAATTATAAATTTTATAAGGCTTTCACTGATCCGCAGAAAGAAATTTTAACACTATGATTTTGAACTTAATCTTTAAATTTAAAAGATTACAAAAAAGGCTACCCAATAAGATTTGTTAGAACATAAGACAAAAAACATATAAGGACGTATATAACAGCATAATACTGCTGGGCACAAATTATATGACAAAATGTTTTAAATTTGCATTGTTTATTGAAAATGTCACTAAAACTACTTTACAGAATATTACATCATAATATAGCTAAATTGTTCCTTATAATTCCCCTATGAAGTAAATGGAGGTCTTATTTGATGGCATAATGATTTAGTAATAATGTCATCATGTCCATATACAATTTGTAAAACTTCAGTAAATTATAAATTTTATAAGGCTTTCACTGATCCCCAGAAAGAAATTTTAACACTATGATTTTGAACTTAATCTTTAAATTTCAAAGATTACAAAAAAGGCTACTCAATAAGATTTGTTAGAACACAAGACAAAAAACATATAAGGACGTATATAACAGCATAATACTGCTGGGCACAAATTATATGACAAAATGTTTTAAATTTGCATTGTTTATTGAAAATGTCACTAAAACTACTTTACAGAATATTACATCATAATATAGCTAAATTGTTCCTTATAATTCCCCTATGAAGTAAATGGAGGTCTTATTTGATGGCATAATGATTTAGTAATAATGTCATCATGTCCATATACAATTTGTAAAACTTCAGTAAATTATAAATTTCATAAGGCTTTCATTGATCACCAGAAAGAAATTCCAACACTATGATTTTGAACTTTAAATTAGTTTCCTCAAAAAATGGTAACAATTTGGTAAAAAATATTTTGTGTTGCTATTTATTATGTCAAATCCCAATTTTCAAATTGAGTGCAATACCAGAGTTCCAGAATCGATCTGCCCTAACCTACAGTTATGGATGGTATATATGAGGTTGAGGTCCAAAGTGAGATTGAATTCCAGCAGTCATTCAAAGTAAAGAGCCTCAATTGAGAGAACATCTTTTTGCCATGACTAAAGAAAAACAAGTGTAGCATGTAGGTCTTATTGAGGACTATCCTGCTTCAAACAAAAAGTTAAGGAATTCCCCATCAATACCAGAAAGAGCAATAACAGTGGACTTGAGAAAAACTGTTTTAATAGAAAGATTTTATAAATTTCAACTGACAGTAGTATTAGATGCTTAATCTATGAATGCAAAATGTTTCCTTAGAAGGAAACAGCTAATATAATCATGAGATGATGAGAACAGATAATACACTTTGATCCCAGCCTAACAGTCATGTAAAGAAAATCATAAACCGAGTCACTTTAGGCTGCTCAGTCAATAAATGCTGAATGTTCACTTATAAAGAAATGGCTAATATTACAGAGGATACAACACTAACTAATATTACCATTGCCATTATGGTAGCCTCTGCTCCCAAAATCAGGAGTGGCTTCAAAACTCTTACAATATTGTTCATTGTTCAGGACCTTTTTTTTTTAAATTGAGCTTACAAAATGGAGAGAATATTTAATCAGATGTAAAGATAAAATTGACAAGAAAGGCTACCATTTTCAGTTCAATAAAAATACAATTTAAAAAAAACAAATCAAATGAACCTGATAGCTTTGATCATATATATATATATATATATATATATATATATATATATATGTATGTAAGCAAGCAAATATGTGGATGTAGATCCGACGGTATGATGAAAAATATGGAAAAGACAAAACAAAATCCAAATATGCAAGTTTACTGTTTTAATGTTTTTTACTGTCGACGTCAGATGTTTCTTCAGGACATGGTTATTAGAAACATACTTAGGATTAGACGATATTTAAGTCAACATGAAGAGACGATAGACACGAGACTAGTCAGAAACAGAGCAACTGAAAATTCTAAAGTCAGTGTTCCCTTTTTGGGATTCGGTCACGTTGGCGATGCTGCGAAAACGTGCTCCCAAGAAAGAGACTTTATCTCAAGTGAAAAAGAGGAATTCTATTTGAATCTAGAGCTTATCAGTACGTTTGTCAACCGTAGACGGATTTATGAGGCAGGCATAATATCCACTTCACGTACGGTAAATACTAGACCCGGCTTCTTTAACATCTCCCCTTTCCTGGCAAGATTAATGCTTGACAAACGTACTGATAAGCTCTAGATTCAAATAGAATTCCTCTTTTTCACTTGAGATAAAGTCTCTTTCTTGGGAGCGCATTTTCGCAGCATCGCCCATGCAACGCCAACGTGACCGAATCCCAAAAAGGGGAACGCTGACTTTAGAATTACAGTTGTTCTGTTTCTGACTAGTCCTGTGTCTATCGTCTCTTCATGTTGACTTAAATATCATCTAATCCTAAGTATGTTTCTAATAACCATGTCCTGAAAATGGTCATATATATATATATATAGATATATATATATATATATATTTATTTGCATCAGTAATTAGTCATTTTTGAAGGGTTTTAATTATGTATGCGGCTGTCTTATATTTTTTATTCTGTAATGAAAAATAAAGATTTTATGTCATCTTGAATGTTTTGTTGCGTAATACCACAAAAAAGTTTAATGTATGTTACTGAAAAATAAGGTTTGCATGTTATACTAATGTAACAGAGAGAGGTTGACGCACACACCCAAATATAACGTTTATTGATTGAAAATGGAAAACACGATCTTCCGTGAAGTTACAAACTGTGTTAGCGCTATTAATAGGAAAGAATCTAGAACAATGATATATGAAACCTAAGACGGCTGATGGATAAAGAGTGAATTTCAAATCGGGTTGGCGAAGACTTGTTTATAAACAAATGCAAAGGGCAGGAGGCAATGTTTAATTTGGGTCATTAAAAAAAAAAAAAAATAGAAATAGGCGAAAATAATATTTTTGATAAAAACATATTGAATTAAAGTAGACCGGGGAGGTAAGATCAGTGTATGTTTACTGCTAGCAAAATCTAATCTAAACATAAGTTGTATCCGCTGAATTTGGTCATTGTAAAGACAATTGGAATGAACGAATTAATTTTATCCACTAAGAGATTTGAAATAGATCTGAGTAAGCAACAGAAACTTTGCAAATACACGTGATTATGGCGACACTCGTGTTAAGCGCGTGAACAACCTGGCTTATAAACTTCGGTTGCTATATAAACGCGAGTTATGCTGAGCTGGAGAGTTATGTTGGGAGTTATGCCGGTGAAGCAGAGTCGGGGTAGAGAGACTGTCGTTGCAGTGAGTTGGTCCAGTGACGAGTCAGAGATAAGGACTTCAAGAAATATCATCGTTGTTGTAGCAGTCGCATTGGAAAGCCGCTGAAACCTAACGTTTGTCATTTATGACAACAAACTGAAAAGCTACACTTCCACGTAGGGCTAGAATTACGAGCCACACATCCTCCCCAGTCAATTTGGAATGAGTTAATCACACACACCTCTCTCTCTGTTGGAAAATTGGTAGAGGAGTAGTCCTCTTTTCTTATGTTAATTGCTTTTCTATCCTTTCTGTAATCTTTTCTACTGTCGTTGTTTCCTTATATAAAAGACATCAATATTTTACTCATTGATGTTCGGCTTCTGCAGATATTATTTCCTTTTTTCGCCACATTTTAATTTTCCTGCCGCCCACCCTCACAGCCGTGCCTACATCCCCAATCAACCATGAGCGTATGGACAATACCCCCCGCCTACTGGATCTAAAATTTAACACAACGTGGCAGCAGGCGGAACTTGGCCAGTGACTGGTCGAACAATCTACGGGTACTCAGGGAGCGTGCGGCCAGCTACTCCTGAGTTCGGTTCAGACCGAGTGGGCGCCTCAACCCAAAGAGGAAGACGCCGGAGGTTGAGGGGCTGAAGGGATGGAGTGGTAGACTAAAAGTTGTTGTTATTTAACACCACAATGATAATTAATTTTAATTATAATTATGAATTGTATATTATTCTAAATGTTGTTAACACTACCATGAGAAATAATGATTGGTGTGAACGCGGACATAGTTCTACAAATCAATAACGAAAATGTTACTTGTTACTTGTGTGTGCTACTCAGTGGAACTTTTGCAAATAGTTGTGCAATCATTTCTTGAATATTGCAATTTAATACGAAATCAAGAAGTAGTTTTATTACATTTATGACTGAAGTACAGAATTATAATGTGAATTGTTTCAACTAGAAATATTTACATCAGTAGTTGCCATACCCAGGCAGTTGTTAGCCTGCCACAATTCATGGGGCAAGCATGCTAGCCTACTTACCACTGCCGATAGACCACAAAATTTAGGGTTAGCTTTTTGTAACTGTTGTATTAAACAAACTCCTATTTTTGGTGGTAATTTATAAGATTTAAAGTTTGCCTTATATAAAGTTTGTCACTTAGCTAATGGGTGTTACCTTCAGCATCCTGACTCTAAAGTTTCATAGACAGACTCTCCAGCAATCCCCCCCATCCACTGTTCAGGACATATCAGCAATTGACTGTTTATATTTATTGTTTTTCTTTTTATACATGCCCTTTTCAATGGTGCAAGGTTGTTTTTTTTCCTATCATAGTGTTTGTGTGTTCATGTTTTTTTATATATATATATATATAAAGAAATATAGTCTTAAAGTGTGCTATATTTATGGGATAAAGTGCTCAATATCAGAGATAGAGCGTGTGTAAATATAAAAGTGAACAAAGAAGTCAACACTTAGAGGCGACAGTCTGTTTCATGCTGGATGCAATCGTCAGGCAACTAGTGCTGTTATTTTTCTCAGCTATTTATATATACGGGTCAGTGGTGCATTGTGAGTAGTCTATTTTGGCGGTTATTTTTCCAGAATTCGTTTATTTGTTTATTTATTTGTGTCAAATTATTTTGCTTGTTTTTATTTAATTTTATTTTTATTTTTTATCTTATATATTTATTTATTTTATTTTGATCAGTGTTTTTATTAACGTAGTAAAAATTTGTTTATATAGCTTATTGTGGGTAGTCTATTATGGGCATTATTTTACCGGAAGTCGGTTATATATATATATATATATATATATATATATATATATATATAGATATATATATATATATGCACATTTCATTGAATACGACAGACAAGGTGTTTTTATTTAGTTTTTTATACAATTTCTCATGCGATCTCATAATTTTTTCTTTCCGGATGATAAATTATATAAAAACTGTCCGAATGTTCTACATGCAAAAAAAAAGCTAAAAATAACGGAAGCCTTATTAATAAAAAAAAAAAGAAAGAAAAAAAAACACTTAATTATATTAACTTTGAACACGGACACAATATCTTGACCATGTTTTGAAAAATGAAAACATTTTATAAAACATATATACAACAAACTATTTCTTATTTAACAGTTAAAATATTTAATCCTTGAAAATGGCTAAATGTATAGCTGAAAGCGCTCAGATAAAAAGAACATTTGTACAATTTTTATATAATTTATCATCCGAAAAGAAAAAAATTATTAGATCACATGAGAAATTGTATAAAAAACTAAATAAAAGCACCCTGTCTGTTGTATTCAATGAAATGTGCATGAAAGAAGGATTGCTCAAGGCTACTGGTGGTGATGGGATACCAGCCATTGTCCTGAAGAAATGAGCGCCTGAATTGGCACCTGCCCTCTCTAAATTATACAACTACTGCCTCAAGGAGTCTTGTTTTCCTGACTGCTGGAAGTCCTCATCCATTGTCCCTGTCTTTAAGAACTCTGGTGACCCCTCCGACCCTTCTAATTACCGTCCTATCAGTCTCTTACCCCTCTTCAGCAAAGTCTTCAAAGCCCTTATCAACACCGAAGTGATTAATCACCTTATATCCCATGATCAGCTCTCAGACAAGCAGTATGGTTTCCGCTTTGCCCGATCTACAGCCGATGTGCTTACGGCCATCACTGAATTTGTCTACAAAGCTATTCATAATAACAGTGAAGCTCGTGCCATGACCCTAGACAACTCCAAAGCGTTTGATAGGGTTTGGCATGACGGCCTTCTTCACAAGCTTCAGGGTTATGGAATCACAGGTCAATTGTTTGACCTAATACAATCATTCATGTCAAACCGTGAATTGAAGGTCGTTCTCAATGGATTCATCTCCAGCTCCTATCCCACTAATGCAGGTGTTCCACAAGGCTCCATCCTAGGCCCTACCCTGTCCCTTATATTCATAAATGATCTTCCTGACGCCATAGATTCCCAAGTCGGCATCTACGCGGATGACACCACAATTTACTCCTGCCTCAAATACAAATCTATTAATGCTGACAAAGTTAACCTGGCAGTTCGTCTCGAAAAGGACCTACATTCGGTTGTGAACTGGGGCAAGAATTGGCTGGTTAACTTTAATGCCTCTAAAACACAAAACTGCTCTCTATTAACCACCAGGAGGGATCCATCCCTGCATCCCATTAGAATGTCTGAAGCCCAACTTCTCGAGAGCTCCTCTCTGCGGCTGCTCGATCTCACGCTGTCCGCTGACCTGAGATGGAACAAATACATTGAGTCAATTGCATCATCCACCGCAAGGAAAGTTGGCTCCCTGTGCCGGGCCAGGAAATTTTTCTCCTCGGAATCGATCCTCCAAATCTATAAATCAACCATTCGCCCTTGCATGGAGTGTTGCTGCCATATATGGTCTGGAGCCCCTGCTGTTTGCTTCAGGGTTCTTGATAAGATCCAGAGACGGATATGCAATGTAATTGGCCCTGATCTGTCATCTCATCTGCAGTCACTCTCTCACAGATGCGCCGTTGCCTCGTTCTGTCTCTTTTACAAATACTTTCACGGTAATTGCTCTGAGGAGCTGCTTTCGCTGGTTCCCAGGCCTCATGAATTTAAGCGTCCTACGAGGCTGGCATCCCATTCCCACCCCTTCACCGTTGAAACTGTTAGATGTAGACGTCTCTTCTACTCCAATAGCTTCATGTCTCGCACATCTTGCCTGTGGAACTCCCTTCCTTATTCCTGTTTCCCTGACAAATATAATCTCCAACTATTTAAGTGTAACATCAATCGACATCTCCAGTTGCCTTGATCTATCCACTTCCCTTCTCCACATCCTTTCCCCTTTCATTCCTATCTGCTCTCGCTCCAAATCTTCTGTAACCCTCTTGCTTTGATCGATCCAATATGTTTCTCCACATCCTCTCCTTTACCACTCCTATCTGCTCTTCCTCCAAACCTTCTGTAACCCCTTGCGTGCTAGTGGCTTCCAGCCTTGCATGGAGTGAAAAGCTTAAAAAAAAAAAATAAAAAAATACACAAATATATATATATATATATATATATATATATATATATATGGGTCTGTGTGCATTTAGGCAGCATATTTTCATTCAAACAGGTTTGGTTAAATTGTCTGTGTATACATATTTCTGTAAATTCAAAACATTTTTACTGTTCAATTTACTACGTTTTTTCTTATCATCCAAAGACAGATATGCAATGTCATAGGTCCTGACCTGGCATCTCGACTCCAGTCACTTTCTCACAGATGTGATGTGGCTTCCCTCTGTCTTTTCTTCAAATATTTCCATGGCAACTGCTCTGACGATCTATTTTCACTGGTGCCCCAACTGCATGAATTTAAGCAGTGCTACTAGGTTGTCGTCTCAGTCCCACCTTTTTACTGTCAAACCAGTTAAAAGTAACCACTTCTTCTACTCCAACAGCTTCTTCTCTTGCACTTCTCAACAGCGGAATTCTCTTCCCCTTACTTGCTTCCCTGATAACTATAATCTTCAAAAATTTAAATGTAATGCCAATCGACATCTTCTGATGCCTTGATTCCCATCCTTCTCTTTATTCTTTCTTCTAACACCCCTCTTTTCTCTTACTTTCACTCTCCATAATCCCTTGCATGCTAGTGGCACTCACGCTTGCTTGGGGTTAAATGCTAAAACAAAAAAAAAAGAAGAAAAAAAAAATCAAATTCACAAGGCTTTTCTTTTCCGTGCAAGGGAGGCAACTTTTGTATTTCTTTATTATTATATATATATATATATATATATATATATATATATATATATATATATATATATATATATATATATATATATATATAGGGCTGCTCTTTTTATAAATTTCCCATTTTTGTGGGGATATTGTTTTCTTTTTGCCCCCATATGTATTTTGATAGGGTTCCACTGTTTGTGTATTTTTTTCTTTCAAAAGACATTTTGTGGTTATAATACCTTTCTTTAAAAATTTTATTCTGTAGCACCTATGTAAATTTTTGTGTTAATATTATTAGTTATGATAGCTTTGTATATTATATTATTGGTTAAACATTTATTGTTAAGTGGGCAATTTTCTCTTTGTTTCTGCAGTTACATTTGATGAGGTTATTTTGCTGGATGTTATTGTTCTTGGCTTTGTTGATTAATTTTTTTATTGTGCTTAATTATTATTTTCACCATGGTATCCATGCAGTTATAACTAATTTTGATTGTATTTTTATTGTTAATTTTCTGTTTTTAGGGAAGTGTTTTTCAATTACTTTGAATAGTCTCCCTATTGTATTGTTGTAGCCAGGGAGTGAACCAAATTATGTTCCTATTCTGTTGTTTGAATTGTTTCTGTTTTTGTATTCTCATTTTTTTTTTAATATCTGCTGTTTCTTATGGATGATTCATGTTTTTTGTTTTGTTTTCATTGTATATATTTAAGCTATTAGAATTTGTTGAAATTCTTTTATCTATAAATATGGGTATACGTTTGAATACATTGGTGAGGAGGTGTTAATGTATATAGGGCTGTTTGTTTTTCTGTATGGGTTGTAGGTTCCATTGTTTAGGTTGAATGTTATATCTAAAACATTTACTATTTTTTGGTTGGAGTTTATACCTATTGTAAATTCTAGGGTTTTAAAGGTTTTTATTATTTCTTTTACTGTTTCTGTAGTTCTGCCATTGTAATTTCTGAGAGTTAATAGGCTGTTGTCCCTGTTGTATGTTTTCGGGGTCCTTAATAGTTGTTTTTCATTGAAGGATTTCAGCATAACAGATGTGTTAGGATCAACAACTGGATGCAGAAAAACTATACAATGTCTTTGAGTCATGCCTGTCAAAAGCCCTCTGAATTTCTTTCAACATGTTACACCATTAATTATTTTTCATCTTCCTGAGCTCACACTGAAGAGTTACGTTGTATTCTTTAAGAGCTTGTTCCACAGCCAGAACTGCTTGATCGAGAAAGATGAAAAGAGTGTTTGATTTTGAGTAACCTCTTAATATTATCATCATTATCATCAAACCAGTTATGCTTCTTGACAAAATCCAACAGTTCTGCTCTAACTTGATAAACTTAGGTTTTAAAAACTTCCCATGTACCATCAAAAGTAAAATTGTTCATCCTGTCAGCTAAAGATGTCTGAGTTTTCAAATGTGTCAGTTTGGACACATCAAGACATTTGGGAACTTTCATCCCATTCATCTGAATCTTTTTTTTTTTTTGAATAGACAGCTTGAATTTCCCCTAGACTGGTTTGTGATCTGTCTCCAATTCTGCACTACATAAAATACAAACATTGCAGATGTCACCAATGTCCTTCTTCATAATTATGATAAAATCTATTAAAAATAGCCATGCTTTGGAATGAGTTCAGATAACCTTATGCTTCTGTTTTTAATGGAAGAAGGTATTACTGATTGCAAGATCAAACTGAGAACAGAATTCACGTAGATATAATCCATCACTGTTCATCTTTCAAATATGATAGGGGCTAAGAGTCTCCCAGGTATTATGTTGCTTTCTTACACTTGCATTTGTTCCAAGGACTATCAGTTTCTCCTCTTTTGCGATCAATCTTATAGCATCTCCAAGAGCTGCATAAAAAAGACATGTTTTCTTCCTTGGCCATAAGTGTTGGATCATGGATTGAGATGAGTGATAGATAACAGTTACTAAGGGAATGTGATGTTTCATTATCTGATCATTGATGTTACATGACAGCTCTCTACCTCGTTGATCACAGATGTTTGCATGGTAAAACCTAAAACCACCATCATGTTGCCCACCTTTTGGTTTGCCAGACCAGAATACAGTGTATCCTGATGACACTTCAGAAAGATGATCTTCATCAGACAGTTTATACAAATAGATAATGGTTGACTTGAACAGGTTGAAATTGTAGCGATCAGGTAAACATTTTCTTGGGGGACTGTTCAAGTATAACTTACTTCCCACCGATGGAATATAGAGTGAATGTGGGTGGTAAAGCGCTTCCTAGATGTGAAAGTTAGACCTGGCAGAACCAAGGAAAATTCTGGGTGGCATGTGTTTTTACAATCCAGAAGACAGTGCCCTGGATGCTGAGGTATTTTCACGCATTCAGAAGGCAACTAAATGCTGTATCTGATAAATTGGAAAGTAGAGTTTCGTCAGATAGGTGCTAAAGTAAGTGTGTATACAGCCTGTGTCTTAATGTCTCTGTCGTGCTCTTCTGAAACATAGACAATATATATATATATATATATATATATAGTGTTTCAGAATAGCTTGGGTGATTCCACCAAATATGCCCGAAATGCATACTTAACAAAAAGTGTTAGTTGAAAGGTTCCTTAAGTGAAAAATGACGTCCATTTTGTTCAAATATATATGTGTGTGTGTGTGTATTTAGACAGCAATCCTTCTTTCATGCACATTTCATTGAATATGACAGACAAAATGCTTTTATTTACTTTTTTTATACAATTTCCCATGCAATCTAATGATTTTTTCTTTCTTTTCAGATGATAAATTATATAAAAACTGTCCAAATGTTCTTTTTATCCTAGCGCTTTCAGCTATACATTTAGCCATTTTCATGGATTAAATATTTTGACTGTTAAATAAGAAATAGTTTGTTATATGTATGTTTTATAAAATATTTTCATTTTTCAAAACACAGTCAAGATATTGTGTTCATGTTCAAAGTTAAATGTATAGCTGAAAGTGTTCAGATAAAAAGAACACTCGGACAGTTTTTATATAATTTATCATCTGAAAAGAAAAAAATTATTAAACCGCATGAGAAATTGTATAAAAAACTAAATAAAAGCACCTTACCTGTCATATTCAATTAAGTGTGCATATATACACACACATACACATATATATATATATTATATACACACACACACACTTTTAATCATTCATCAGGTTAAGTGAAATTTTAGAATGACATAAAATAAGTAACTTCACCAGTTACTATATGGCTAATTTTAAACACAGTTTGAGATTTTTGGAACAAACTACAATTTACACAATAGATCAACAAATTTTAAAAATCCAAAGACAAAAGTTAAGAGAAAATCACACATTTTTTATCAAATTACATAAAGAAAATAATCTTACCTTTCTTTCCAGTTGTTTCTTTATCTCTGGTCACAGCCTGTCCATCTATAAGACAAAAATTATATATTGATAGTTTTATGCAAATAGACTATGGTTTTCTTCCTTTTATTTTTAATGAAGTATTCAACCTGGAAAAGCACAGAATCTTAATGGTATCATAAACTACCAGCTGAAACACCTAAGCTTAATAATAATAATGATACTTCAGCTCAAAAATTATACCTAACCCCAAAGCAATGACATGCAGAGGTTTGGTGATGCTCGAGGCTAACTCCTTAATTGTATGCCCCTAAGACTCAAGTAGGGAGCACCCATATGACCTAGTACTAAGAAATGTGAGAAAGGAATACAATTTAAATACGTAAAAACAGATGAAACACGAAATAAACACTTTATTCAAATAAACTGAATTTTAATTTCAATCTTTGTTTGGATGCTCTCCCAATATGGATGCCCAGAGGTGCCACGCCCTCTGTCCTGCCTTCTGCACACTACTGCCCCAAAGTCGTTTCTGATAAAAACAGCAGCAGCATTTATTATCTATATGGGGATTTTCTAAGCTTAGCTTACAGGAGGCACAAGGCTGAAAATATGGGACACCCAGTGAGCATTGAACTCACTAGTCATAATTGTTCAAGTGAGACCAGCTTGCTAACCATTACACCATCTCAAGATGCCCACAGTATTTATTATATATGATGATTACAATACAAAGATCCATCTCAACAACCTGTAATGATTCATTTGTAAAACTGATTACTTACACCAGGGGCAGAAGATGAGTGGTGTGTTTAATCTCAAGAATGTTAATTTTAGAAAAAAAATACAGACAAAGATAATCTTGATAATTTTCATTGAAATAATTTTTTTTTAGGCCAATTTTTCTTGTTTGTCTCATTTTTCTTCATGGGAGGTGAAGACAGTTATTCCTTCAGAATTCATTTTGACTCCAACTTAATGATTGCCATTTTGGTAAGAGAAAGAATCAGTGACTGAGTGTAAGTACATTGAAATAAACTCACCTGAAACTCAATTCTTAAATAAAAATGAAAGTATCATTTTTTTTTAGAAAACGATGTATACCTGAAATTTAGGTATACACTTTTAAGTTAATAATAGGAAAGAAAAAGATTTGTACATGTTTTGCTATTATTTCTAATTTTACTTTCAGTTTCTTTTTCCAATTTTGGATAAGTGCTGTTTAAAAGAAATTGTTCATTAACAACAACAGAAACTAAAGGCTCAAACAATGAAGAATATGGAAAGCTATGGATTTTATTGGAATTTGAATTGAGAATATCAAATGATTTCAGCTTTGTTGGTAGATCCACTTGGAAATGAAAGGGGAAATGACAGAAATCGAAAGAATTATGGCAACATTTTTAAAACATTGATAAGAATTCTGTAAAAACAAAAAATATATACAAATAAAGAAAAATTTAGACTTAACATTTCAAACCCAATAAATGCTGATAAGCAAAATATTGCCTTAACAAGTAAGCAAAACATAACGTTCTATGATTAAAACATGTCGTCGTGACAAGAGTATCTTCCCCTTTTGAAGGATTTTGCATCGAATAGTAATATTTCCTTGGATAATAATTCTTCTACACAATAACTGATTTGGAAACGTGTGGAAACTTTTAATAAACATTCATTAATATTTTATGTTTATAAAGAAAAATCAGTTAAACAATAAAAGCATCTAAGGCAACAAAAAAAGAAAGGAAAGTATTCATACGATACGATACATAAAATTGTTTTTATGTTTTTGTTTAATATTTAGAAGAATTTTTTTAAAAATTGTAAATAAAATTTTCATTTTCTCAGTAAATAATTTAAAAAAATGATTAAAATGGAATGAATGATTGAATTTCTTAAAAGGTCATAAAAAATGCGCTATTTTCGTATATTTTTCTCAATTATTTATAACTTTTGAATAATGTTAAAACAATTATTAAATACTTTTTTTATTTTTTTTTTATTAACCATTATGTGATGTACAAAACCATATAAATGATAAACATTTATTTTACAGGTCATTTTACATTAAAATAAAATTAAGTAAATTCTGCTTTTTTTAATTCAACAATTTGAAAAACTTTCAACAAGTATAGTTAAATTTCTTGTTCTAAACAATTGAATTACTTCGCTTATTTATTTGCACAATTTTTAAATTAGCCTCATATACAGAGCCCACTTTTGCTAATCACGAAGAAACGTTTTTGGACCCACATGATACAAATATTTGAAACCACCAAAGTGTCGAAACTGTGGAAATGTTACAAAAAGAGGAAACCAATTAAAGTGGTACAAGCCAAGAATTATTCTCATCTTATGAAGGAATGTGTATGGAAAATATCCCCAGAAATCAAAATAAAATTCTTTTTTCTTTGTAATGAATGTGTGAATTCTTCAAAAAATTTACAGAATATTGGTGAATTAACTTACTTTCGTTTTTTTTTTTTTTTACTCACAGAAAAAAATTTGAAATTAATTATATTGCATTTTGGACATTTCTTATTTTATTTCATGTTATTTCTAATAATGCATAACTTTTAAAATCCAAAAGAGTGTTCCGAATATGAGGTGAGCTAAAAAGATTTAAGGGAAGTAATTCAGTGTTTGTTATGCTGAAATCGTTTGTAGCTGTAAAATTAACAATACTCAATGTGTTAGTTTTATTGCTATTAACTATTTTTCTCCAGAAACTTAATTCATTAAAATTAAAAAGTCTTAAAAGTCGAATTATTAAGGGGAAAAAAAGGAGCTGATAATGAAATAGTTCTTGATATTTTTAAGGGAATATCGTTTTTTGAAGAAACCTTTAAATATTGGTAATTGTAAGTTTAATTTTGATTTTTATGCTTTTTTTAAATTTTATAACAATTCAAACAACAAATCTGTCTGGATAAATCGATTCATTAAATTTAAAAGAGGGCAGGTCTTTAAGAGCAAACTTTTGAAAGAGCGACCGAGAATTATTTTAATTTAGAAGATACATAATTATTTAGAGAAAAAGGGGGTATATTTGTAAAGTTACTCAAATATTATGTTAACACTGTTCAAAACATTAATTTTATTTTTAAAATATCTTTTTTACAAAGGCTATTTTCAAAATTGTTAATGTTTTTGTTTACGCATCGATCATGGATGACACTTTCAAAGATAGTCATAATAATTACGAAGGAGTGAATATTTCTGAAAATCAGTAACAAAGAAAAGAAAAGAATACCTTTCTCGTTAACAGTTGATCTTCGATTATCCATGACTTTTGCTGGAATTATTTGATAAATTGATTAATGAAGTGAAATTTTCTGGTCCCACGATACAAAGCTGCAAAAATAAACAGAGACACTTATTTTTTTGTAAACAACTAAAATGGCTGAAGAAAATATAATGAATTATCATGATTTCAAACTACAGTTAAAAGGATCTAGTCGCTACAGTTGTAATTAAATAATTTTTAAAAAGACAATTAAAAAAGAGAGAAAAACTAACCAGGTTTGTAATGTTCATGAATTTCACACTTTCGGCGCCGGTGTAAAACTGAATAGAATCTTACCTCCGAAGAATGAAGAGTGTCAAAAACATAAGGGAGATAATTCATGACTAGCACGATAAATTGTCTAGAGATCTTCATATTGTAATGTAATAGAAATGTCTTTTTTTCTTCTCTTTCCCTATTGACGTTATTTTGGGGCTGTTATCAGCTTTGTCTTGTGACCGGGCAAGTCAGGACAAAATACACGCAGCTGTGTGCCTAGTCTCTGGAGATTCTAATTTCGGGGAGCGCTTTCTGATTACACTAAAAAAAAAGATTAAATAAAAAGTAATGAGTTGTACGTCGGCCGCTTTGACGGTACTGGCCAAACACTACTAAAACAGTTTATGCACATATGATAAAACTAAAAGGCAGTCAAACTCAACTGGGTTTCATATATGTCCCGTCTTAGAGAAGCAAATATAAATCTACCACTTTAACCAAAAAAATAATTCTCAAGTAAAACTAAAAAAAGCTTTATTTTTAAATTTTCTTTTAAATAGTTTAAACTTTATTTTTTTGTACAATTAACTGGAGATTTTTCTAAGCCTTCTTTTTTTAAGACTAAGAGTGATGTAAAGACTGTGTAAAATTTTATTTTTTAATGTTTATTGAACTCATTGAAACTTGGCATAATGTTGTTGTTGATGCCATGGGTTTTGCAATTTTAAAGGTACTTCTTTGAAGTTTACTATTGGGTTGGAAACAAAAACAATTACAATTTTTAAAATATAAAATTGTGCGTGAACTTTGTTTCTATTCCAAAACTTTATTGGGATTGAAACAATCTGCACAATACAAATTAAACTTCATATTTTAAAGTTTAATTTGTATCTTTAGTTTTTACCATTTATTCGTAGTTTCAATTTTGAATAATTTAAAAAATGTTATTTTACACAGCAATATCAAACAAAAGTTTGATTTTATCTACCGAAAAAGGCACATTTTGGAAGGTATCTCTAAAATTCGCTAACTTCGCACAAAAAATTCTATCGATTTGCAGTTGAATGATGATAATATTGTGGTGTTTGCTTTCGTGTTCAAATGAAGAAAAAGATTCTTCAAGAGATCACTGAATGCTAATCATTCCCTTTATTTCCTTCTGTAACTAATAAATAGGTAATCTGTGGGAATCACTTACATGTGCCACACCTCCGCTTTCTTTAATATCATTGGTTAATAAATACATGATACTTATTATAGGACAATTTAACCATCGCAGGTAATTAAAATTTTTCTCTAAAATCACGGATTGGTCCATTTCCCGACCAATCGCGTATTTTATTATCTTTTCTATATTTTTACCGCCAAGCCATCCGGAGCCTAAAACTTGTTATATAAAGACTCTCGCTGTTTGCCAGCGGAGTAGCAGTTCAATTCTTGGAAGATAAGGCACGGCGCTATATTGACATTTTAATTCTTAATTATTACTAATTCAAGTAATCATACTAAATCTTGTTGATATCACTCATGAACATTACATCTTTCTACACTGATAAAACACTGTGGAACTATTCTTTATTTAGCTAAGACTTCAATTGAACTTTGTAGTTAAATTACATTCAATTTTGTATTCAACATTTATTAGCTAAAATTACCCTTTTTATTAATGGAAAAAGGGAAGCAACTTTCTTTATACTTATTGTTGAAATTTGTATACCATTGTTAATACAATATTATTAATGTTCACTGAGCTTGATTATTTCTCTCTTGTGTATTGTTGTTCATAAATTAATGTAGGGTGTTGTTTTACAAGAACACAGCCTTCTTTGATATTGATTATATCATGGTGACCCTAGCCAACATACTACACCCCTACAAATCTGCGAGGGAGTGAATTCAATGATAATCTTTTTTCATCATAATTTTCTCTTGAAGAATGAATCAACAGTCAACGGGTTACTGAATCGTTAGACAACAAATATAAATAAATGATTCAGAATAAAAATTTAAACTTTTTAACAATTTTATAAAATTTTCAAGAATTGATTTCTACAGCACCCCTAACTAAACTGAAATGTGATTGCAACTTTGATACGAGAAACGGCTAAGAAGAGAAAAAGTAGCAACAATTATTCCGGCCTTAACACGAATAAAGTTCATCATAAAAAAAAAAGATAAAATTAGGATGACTGAATGTTATTTATTTCTTTTTGAAACTTCCTTTTTGGTGCCTGATAAAAATAAACATCAACCAGTAGTCACTTTTATATTATCAGTATCTTAAGTTTATTCTGAACCTGTCCTAAAAGCTGAGGGGGTTGTAAAATTATCAATTTTTAACCACAAGAAAATAACGCATATGTGTGTTCATTTATGTCATTCTCTTTATTAAGTCTCTCGAATGCGCAGTTTGGTAGATGTATAGTGGGTTATTTTATTAGTTATAGTGAAATGTATGAGTGTTGAAACAGATTAGTTTGATTTGGCCTTGTTAGTTAGATAGCCCACCATATGAGGGGTATAAAACAAGAAAATCAAATTGTAAAGTGAAACAACAAATTTATATACATATAAATCAATTTAGGTCTCTACAAATAAAATTAATGTATTTTGGTTGATACAAGGTCGTCAAAATGTTCGTAGTAGTCCTTGCAAGAATGAGTTTATGTGTACGTAGGCAGGAACGTATGTGTGGGTGTATGTATGTATGAGCGTTATCGTATGGTAGGAATGTCTTTGAAGTAATCGCTCAGTCTTAAAATGTTCCGTTCGTTTATCAAGTATAAAAGAGGTGAGGGAGAAAGGTAGGGATAACAATAACGATCGCTTGACGTTTGTCAAGGGACGTGTTAATACGCTCGTCTCCTCTCTGGTGACAGGGGAACTTGCCCATCTTTTATTTTGTTTGTGTGGCTTGAAAAGGTCATTTGGGAATTCACTCCCGGATATGATTCGGGCCTTTCCATTGGACAACGATAAACTTCGCGTCGGCTCGCGAAAAGGTCCGTAATAGTATTTGTTTTTGAGAATTGAAGATTATTCGAATTTTGTTTTTAAATGTTTTCCTAGTTTTCTATTAGTCGAAAAACATTTCGCATCAAGGTGTGAGATTCCACGAGTTTTATTATTTACATTATTCGGACTATTGTCCTCATCTTTGTCGCCATATTTATTACAACGTTTCGGCCGTTGTACGCTCCGGCCTTCTTCAGGTGGTTGGAATATCGAACCGAACCCTTTATTTCGCTCACTGGGGTAGGGTGTGAGTTCAGTACACGGTTAAAGCGGCGGAGAACTTTCAGAGGGAAAAATGAACAGGAGATAACTGATAACTGACATCCATTAAACATGGCACGTGGAGCTAGAACAGTCTACCCCAGTGAATTTTTAAAAAATCGATCATAGTTTTGGGATTGATACCACGACTGGTTCTAAAGTTATCGTCTTCCTATGTCTTTGGGCGTCATCATATGTCCCCCCCCACCCCCAAAAGAAAATCTTCCCGTGTCCTGGGTATGATGATAAATTACAACCAGCAGCATGGCCTCGGGAGTTTTTGTGGAGCGTTGAATCACTTCTTATTTTGCTGTTGTCCCCAAGTCCACCCTGATCTGAGGTAGTAACACTTGTTCCTAGCTATGGTCAAATAGTTAAAGTATAAAAATAGATTTTTATAGTAAAAGTATCAGCAATACATTTTTTAAAAATATATTACCAGCAATACATTTTATTTTTGTAAATGTAATTATTAATGCTGCCACGAAATTAAATTTCGTCATTAAATAACCCACAAGGAGTTGAAATGCCATAAACAGACGACTTTATTCTAAAAATCTTGCCGGCATTATAAACCCATTGAGGTTGATATACCGTAAAACAAAATAAACTCAAACCCAAATATTTCCGGTGTACGCAATTACAAATAAATAATAATTCCATGTAGATTTTCACTTATATAAAAAAAAATCCCCAAAAAACAAACAAACAAAAAAAAAACGCTTTCACTCTGGCTACAAACATTGCTGAAAGTGAAAGAATATTAATATAAATTGAAAACGGATTGAAGTTGAACTATTTTTATTTGACTCTTACACTATGTTTGACATCTTTCGGACTGTTGTCCTCATCTTTATTGCCACATTCACGACGTTTCGGCAGTTGTACCCTTCGGCCTCCTTTAGGTGATACAACGGCCGAAACGTCGTGAATATGGCAATAAAGATGAGGACAACAGTCCGAACGATGTAAATAGTGTAAATAAATAGTTACAATAATACCTCATATGTAGACAGTTATTTGGTACTTTATTTATTTTTATTTATTTATTTATTTTGTTCAACTTTCTGTTACTTTTTATTGCAACTGCCAGGCCGTGATTCTACGATCGTTAGTCAGAAAGACGTATCGGAACAATGACGAATAAACTCCCACTTTGTTCCAACTTGCATTGCTTATTTAACAACGTAAACCGATAATCTGTGAGTTGCGATAAAAAGCTACAGAAATTAAGATAAAAGAATTCAAAATTCAAAAATGAATGCCAATTAAAAACTGAATCAGCAGTAGGTAATCTAAGTAGATTGAATAGTAATTATGATGTTATTAGCGAGAATGTTCGATTAGCTTTCATTTTAGCATACCCCCAAAAAACAAAAAACAAAACAATACCGGGCTTACGGCCACATCACGTCGAAACACCGGTTCCGGTACGATCAATGAAGTGTTTTTTGAAGTCAAGCAACGTCGAGCCTGGTCAGTACCTAGATGGGTGAACGCTTGGGTATACAAGGTGCTGTAAGCTTGGATGTGCGGGTGGTGTAATGACTCGGAATTAGAAATCGGATAGCCGAGTTCCAATTCCAGTTGGGTTCGTTATATTCACTTACGCGCAAATACCATCATAGGGAAGGTATGAAGCCACCTCTTCTCCTCTTAGCTATGGGTTAATTAGTAAGATTTGTATCATTAAATAATCCTTCTAAATAAATAAAAAAACTTACAATCTAAAAATATTTTCTGGCTTTAAATAACATGCAGTGGGTTGATAAACCGTAGAAAATTGTTAAATCAATAAAATACGTCCCTTATTTTAACATTTTTACCTAAGTGCATATTATGAAAATGAGGTATTAAGACTTTGGAAACGAGATATATGAAGATGTTGGAAAACCAAGAATGAAAATGTATCCGTGACTTTTTCTGAGATAAATTAATTTATTTTTCATTTTATTTTTCACTTTATTATTCATTTCATTTCTGATGCAAAGAAATTAGATTCGATTTTTGTCTTTCTTTTCTTTTTTAAAGAAATTATTTGTTACAGAAGTTTCTTTTCTTTTCAAAAAAAAAAAAAAAAAGGAAAAAAAAGTCTTGAAAAGAGGTCAGTATCTGGAATAATACCCAGAACGTTTCGGTTGCTAAATGGAAGATCCCCGAATTTTTCACGTTAATGATTCTGAAACAATAAGCTACGTCTGAATAAATCCCATACTTGTTCGTGCAAACACTTTTTCTTTTCTTTACTTTCTTTTTTTTTAATATAGAAATAAATAAACCTAAGGCACCGTACCAATATCCGTCACACATCCTTTATCAAAAGGAAAAAAAAAAAATAATTCGCTCAATGTGGGGCTCGAACCCACAACCAAAAGTTCCGTGTTCTACCGGTTGAGCTAAAAAAAAACTGGGCTGATCAATGAACTGCCATTAGAGTACACGGTAACTCAGTATCCGAATAAACAAATAAAATGTTTTATAATTTCAATTTGTTTGTGTAAGAAACCCTTAAAAAAGTGTTTTTACACAGAAATCTGTAGCGGGTTATGTTCTCGATTCAACCCGTACTATTTTTGCTTTACAAATGTACTTACAAGGAATAAGCAAAGAAGAATAACATTCAAGAAGAAAAGTAACATAAATAAGTGGAATTTATATATGCATAACAGCAATTATACAAACACACAGTAAATTCAGTGAATTTAAAAAGATTTGGTTGACGTGTATTTGTTATTTAAGTCACTTGAAAATGTTCATTTAACAGGTGAAATATGTTCCTGTGTAGAATGTTCAAAGTGTGCGAAATTATATAGAAGTTGTAATTAATCTGTTTAAAATGAATAAAACAAATAAAGTAAATAAAGTTTGTAACAATTTCTATGGTTGAAAATTGCAACTTTTAAATGTAACAGGAGTTACTTGCCTTTAACTGTTAGTCTGAACTGGTCGAATTCGGCAAGGTAAATCGTTTTTACCTGAACTCAAGGAAATGGTTTCAGTTCATGAAACAATAATTAATCTCGATGAAGAAAAACATGTTCTTCAATAAGAAAGTATCGTAAGTTCGACGTCAGATGAGTTCAGAGAAACTTGTTGAGTGAGAGAAAAATTGTATTCTTCGCTTGACGATTAAGAAGTAACTTTAAAAATGTAATTTTTTGTTTAACACTTCCGAGTTAAAATCAGCATAAATAATTTTAAATATCTTACCGCTCAAATTCGTTCACTGTAGAGGATTGACACCGGTCAAGATGAATTGAATGAGTGTGTGCTAAGAAAGGGGAATTCAGAAATGAAAGTTGGTTGATCCAATTTCTCACTGTTGATAGAGTCGAAAGTTGTATGCTCTCAGGCAACATGTTTGATGCTGGTTACAATCTCACTGGTGAAGTTAAGTTTTTCTGTCATTGTGAATGATGCAGTGAATGATGTTCATAGATGTTCGTACGTACGTACGTGTGTGTGTGTGTTTGTGTATGTGTGTGTGATGACGTTTCATAGCGTTTTCCCCTAAGGGACAAATCCGATCTCACCAGAGAGCTACATTACTGTGGGTCTGAGAAGACAAGATATTTATTTCTGTCATATCACAGAAAATGTGGCACAAGGCCGAAAATGGGGAATGGGAAAGAGGTCGGTCTTTTGTCTTAACTTCTAAACTTAGCTAGCCACAAACGCTGACCCAATCATTCCTTGCACCAAAACAACACATTACGTACCTGTCTCAACACATCCACCATAATACCTCAATGACTCCATGAAAATACTAACTAGTCCCATATGTACAATTTGTGGTCTGTGGTGGGGAGGGGAATAAAACAACGATTTAAAATTTTAAAAGTAACCCCAATGAGTATATGCAACAAATAACTATATACAAGAAACTAAACAAAATCATGTTAGTAATAAAAAAAAATCACAATTACTAAATGTGGCAGAAACATCAGTTAACCGGACGAAATTAATGCGGGACTATAATAAATTAAAAACATTCATTCATACCAAGCACTCACACAGACATGCACTCATTCAGACACAACAACAAAAAACGAAAAAACACACCCGAAACAAAAGACGTCCCGCATCGACCAGAGAACTGACGTCACTGACCACCTAAAAGAGGGAGGGGATGGGGAATTAAACTTAAAGAAAAATAGGGACAGAAATAAAAGGGGCCAATGAACATACATACAGGTTTTAAAGGAAAAAGGAAACTAAAGACTCAAAAAAATAAACCTAGACTAACCTAATTTTGGGGTGGGTTGCCCGTGTTCAACCCAGCTAAATCAAAATTCTGATGCCTAACCGGCATCAAAGTGCCACTCCAGGTCAGCACCTTTCACACGACACAAACGCGCAAGATTCACCCACCTTTTGGCGAATTCTGATGAAGAGAGTCGCTTCCTTTCCGTCCTAATCTTAACCTTAAGCTGATGCTTAAAGTATAAGATCAGTTGGGAAGAGGTAAACCTCTCGCCTTCATAGAATCCCTTCTGACGTGTCGTCCACATCACGACTCTCATAACACCTAGCAAGCATAAGAACACATAGTGTTCAGCCCTCGTCAACAACGGAGCCACATTGCTACAAACAGAAGCGGCCTCAAGGACAAAGAACTTTCCAGACAGCATGCGAACCATGAGGCCATCAACATACCTGTACAACGGCACTACCACCCTGCAATGAAAGAAGGCGTGACCAATGGTCTCGACCTCCCCACTACAGCGGCGGCAGTTTGGATATTTCTCCAAGCCCGCTGTGCAAAGTCTTTTGGCGACCCAGAGGGTCCCACGCATCACCAGCCAGGTAAGTGATGCCTCATTGTTATTGAGACATTTCAACCGGGCACCCAAGGCCATATCGAGGGAGCCTCCTGTTTCGTAAGATCGAGCGAGCCTCCTGTTTCGTAAGACCGAGCTCGTCAATCAATTCATCACGAACTAATACACGATATAATGCCTTACGAGACAACGCCTGGGCGTTGTAGAGGCTATCCAACGCCTGTAAGAGAAGCTTCAGGGCACGACGACATTCACGGTAAAAGGAGCACTCGCCTTTGGGTAAACGGTGAGCCTCCTCCTCAGACGAGTGCACACTTCTCCTGGATGGGAAGTTCTTATGGGCGTCTTCCTTCCAGAAGGCGCCCACCTCATCCGGTTCGCGACACATTCGATCCAGGAACCTGATGCGAAGCATATATTGACTGATCTCAATGCTAGGCATACCTAGACTGCCTTCAGCAGGATGAAGGCAGCAGTTCTACCGGGAGACTCTGGCGGCCTTGTCTCCCCACAAGAAGAACAAGAGCCTCACTAATGCCAGTAAAGTGTCATACGGAAGTGGAAGCATAGAGAGTCGGTAAAGGAGAATCGGGTAGATGTGTGAACCACATACTTCCACCCTCCCCTTTAAGGACAGATTCCTCCGAGACCACTAATTAATTGCGATCTTGGCCTTCTTTTGCACCTCTGACCATTTCATTTTCAACTGGAGATCAGGACCTAACCAGACGCCGAGAATCTTGACCGGCCCATCCGTCCAGAGGAAAGGTCCGGGAAGAGAAACACCCTTCCACGCACCCAACCGCAAGCCAACAGACTTATCGCGGTTGATCTTGGCCCCTGTCACCATCTCATAACCACTGATTTCTTTGCTGACTTCGTCAATCTCGGCCCTGCTCGACACAAGAACCGAAACGTTGTCAGCATAGGCGGATACCTGGGCGCATTGGTAGGGAAATTCCGCGTAGGACCGGATTCGTCTCTAACTTGCGAAGGAAAGGTTCCAACGCAAGAACGTTACAGCAAAGGCGAAAGCGGACAACCTTGACGAATGGAGCGAGACAATACGAAAGGCTCCGATCGTACTCCATTCACTTCCACCAGCGCACCGGGGGTCGCATACAGAAGTCGGATCCAGGTGCGAAAGTACGGCCCGAAACCGGTCGCCGAAAGAACAGCCCCCAGAAAGCGATGGTCAACCCTATCAAAGGCCTTGGACAGATCTAAATTGATCAGCGCGGCTTCACTGTCGACTTGCTCAATGATCAAGCGTACCATATGAAGGTTGTCACGAATAGTCCTGCCCTTCACAGCACAAGTCTGCTCGGAGCCAATCAGACTAGAGAGGACAGCCTGCAAGCGGTTCGCTAAGACCTTAACCAAAATCTTTAACTCTGTGTTTAACATAGTTAAAGGGCGAAAGTTACCTAACCCATCCCCGCCGTTTTTATCCTTACGTAACAACTTGATTATGCCCCTGGTGAAGCGTTGGGGTATAGACCCCTGCTTCATCCAGTTGCCGAAAATCAGTGTCAACAAGGGAACAAAAACGGGCGACTGCCTCAAGTACACTTCGGACGGAAGACCATCTAACCCTGAAGATTTGTCCAGGCCAACCTGTTTCAGCGCATCCCAGATTTCCTACTCTGTTATGGGATCATCGAACCTAGCTGCTTCAGCTGCCTCAAGGCAGGGAAAGTCAGCTAAATAGGCGTCGAACTGAGCAGGGCTCAGACCGGGCTCCCTGGTGAAAAGTTCCTGAAAGTACTCCCGAAAAGCCTCACATATGTCCTCGTTTGTGATCACGGTCCGCTTATCCGGCAATGTGACGCTTGCGATATGCCGCCGAGATGCACTCCGAGCCTTCTCTGCATGCAATTCAGCGGCCATATTCGTTGCCTCAGGAGACATTCTTTTTAACCTAGCCCTAACTACCAGAGCTTGATCCTTCTTGATAAGCAAGGTGGCCAACTCTGCCCTAGCTAAGGCTACGTCCCCACTATCACGGGATTTAACCGCCCGATCAACTTTTTGCTCTAAAGTCGTTTGCGCCGCTAATCTATCTTGATTGAGCCGACGACTATAATCAGCAGCAAACGTTCTAATTTTAGATTTAAGTTTATCCCACCAGGCATTTCCCACCACAGCCCCCGTCAGCCCCCTTTGTATCATTAGTAGCAGCTGGAACCGGAAATCCTGCTCCCCAAATAATGAGCAGTTCAATTTCCAGTAACTAGCCATCTTAATCTTAGGAATATCTAAGTTTACCCGGACCCGGACTAGCCTATGATCCGAATAAACTATCTCATGGAAACTTGGACACCCTAAGAGCCCTACATCGATTCTCCTGACTAAGACTAGGTCCAGATATCCGAGCCGCCCCTATTAGTCCAAGTCCACACTACCTCCCGAGGGTGTTCATTTCGGTACTTATCGACAAGATCAAACCCGTCGATAAAGTCCCGAAATGGTTTCACGTCCGGGTTGTTAGTACCCAATTTTGGCCCTATACGATCTATATCGGTATCAAGGACGGCATTCCACCCCCCAGCTAAAACTACCCGCCGAGATGACGTCAAGAACGGCCCGATCTGCCGAAACAAAACAGGCCGCTCAGAATGGCTATTGGGCGCATAAACCCCAATGAGACGTAGAGCCTTATCCTTTATGGTAACATCCAGCACGCAAAGTCTGCCCACCGGATCTGCGAAGACAAGAGCGCACGCAGCCTTCAAGGACTTGCACACAATATACATCCACCCCAAGACGCTGAAGGTCACGATAGAGCCTCGCCCTTCGAGACTCGGACCTCAGGCCTCGAACATTTAAACTAGCCAACCAGAGAGACATTATCAAACCGATTAGGGTTTCTCTGCTGGGTTAAACATGGTCGGGGACAGAATACCGACAGCCTCTCCCATCGACCCATGACCCATGACCCATTTCAGTCTTGATGGTACCGTCTTGGGGGAGACCGCTGATATCCCAGGGGAAGGTCAATTTTAATGCTCTATAGAGGGAGGTGTGAACGAAAATAGGGACCCTCCCAGCACAAAATTGTTTCAACTTCTTTATCGTTCTGGACGATTGCTATTAGAGGCGTCATTTTAAAAGAGGCTATTGCCTCATCTAACATCGCCCAACATTGACGCGCTCCTGTGCCAGTTCTTATTACTGTCAAAACCCGTTGGGCTTTAGGGAAGTTTTTCGGGTTCTCGATGTCTTTGTCAGCGTACTGCTTTATGGAAAGAAGGTATTTTAAGTCCTTTATCCCGTTACCATAATTTTTTGCCTTCTCAGCTTGCGTAGGGGTTATACGGCAAATGTCTTCACCACTGTTGTAAATGTGTTTGGGTAGCTTTTTTTTCCTTTTGTCATTTAAGTCCTGATTCGGACTTCTTTGTCTCTTGTTGATGGGAGGGGGCATCTCAGGAGTATTAAGGGGTGGTTTAAGGGGGGAAGGACTGGGAGAGGGACGTGGTGTAAAGTCTTGTCTGAAAGGGCTGGGGTCTCTACTGAGAGGGATTGAGGAATGGGAAGAAGTGGAGGGAGTGACTTTTTGACTTGTAGGGGCCTTGAGGGGGGATGATGGTTGGGAGGATGAGAAGACAAGAAAGAAGAGTGAAGATGTGTCCAAGTATTTATAATTAATGGGACCCACGTGATAGACTCGAGAACACATAATAAAATTTTGGCGGTAAATTGACTTTGAACAAATCAACTCGAGGTCAAAACTTGGGTCGGTATATTCGGACGTAGTTGACGACACCTAGCTGATATTTTTCAGCCAATCAGAATGCATCAGTTGCTATAAACTTGGCTTGGAGCCTCTATGTGCTTATCTGTGCAAGATTTTAGAACTTTGCACGTGAAGATAAACAAAATACAATTTTCATATTTATTGTCCAATCAGGATGTTGCTTAATGACAGCATTATGAAAATTTAGGTGTGATTCACTGAACTGGAGAAGTTAAATTCTACAAATCAATCATAATTTCGATCACATGACTTACTCCAGAGTCATCGTTTTCCGATATATTTGGTAACATCATATGATCAGAATTGCTGATTTATGCAAGTCTAAAAATTGGAATAATTCTTTTCTTTCTAATACTTACGTCATAAAATGATTTTATAGTGGCGTGGTGGGGCTTAGGGTTGAAAAAACTGGGCAGTAGATTTACCCACGCCAAGAAGACGAATGAAGGACGATAATGACAAAGAAAACACGGGTAATTTTAACAAAACAAGATAAGGAATTGATTCACGAATTTACACGCTTGAAGTAGTTCAGTAGCTCGATTCAATAAAATAAAGCAGAATTTTAAAAGTTCATAGTTTTAACGAATTGTCATGAAGAGGAAATATTCATACAAACAGATCTGGTACAAAATAATATTAAAAAATGTTTAAGACAAAAGGTACGAGAGTTCGTTGCTCACCGAAGAGATATATGATTTTCATATGTTCAAAAGCAGACATAGAGACAGAGTTTGAAATACTTAGCGCTTTCTTGGATTATTGAGAGAGAATTCTGGTGAGAGGCCGATAATATAAATGGCGAGTAATTTCACACAGGCGAATACTTCAACGCTGGTCGCGAGGAACTGAAAGGAAACCTCCCACATGACTTCAGACACGCTTCTCATTAATTTAATTTTTCTCCTCATTTTATATAAGAAAATACCGCATGGGCTCGCTGCGTTCTTTCTTTCTTTCTTCTTTTTGGCTCACCGGCCAATTTCTGTGTGTAGGCAAAGTTTTCATTGATTCAAAGAACAACTTCACATAGGCTTGCGAATTTCTTTCCTTCTTCTTCCTCAGTTCTCCGAATTTGAAAGGAGTGGTTGAAGGGAGTTATTATTTAGCACTACAATTTTACACTGGCCACAAACTTGCTGCTGGAATTTGAGATCATACTCAGTAGCATCAAGGAGCGTTTAATTTTAACTTCATTAAAAAATAAAGAAGATAGCTTTTCATTGCATTGTGACTGTTGTAATTATTGTAATAATGTGCATTTTCTGAACCGAAATGAGAGTATTTTTCGTTTGGTTCTAACACCTAAAACAGAACAAAACAACATTTTAATTTTTTTTTCTTTTAAAGAAAGGTAAATCTTCGACACTTTAAAAAATATTTTTGCAATTTATGGATAAGGTACGGTGAATAATCGAATGTCAAAAGTGGTTTACGAAGTTTTGTGATAGTGATTTCTCACGAGTTAAACTGCGTAAAATAAATATTGTACCATAATTTTGTATGTAATTTTTTAAACAAATTGTTATTGGTTTGGTAATGAAAAGAGATCACTGGTTAAATAAAATATACCACCCTTAACCATATTCAAACTGGCAAAAAAGCAGTTCCATTGAACATTACTGCTTTTGTGGGTTTTTTTTACTTGCTGAACCTTCTCTCTCCTTCTCTCTCTCTCTCTCTCTCTCTTTCGACTTAGGCCTTGGGCCGCTACCTCGCGCGGAGACGAGGTAAAATCTCTCTTTTTCCACTTGGGGCCAATATGTGACCTCTCACAGATACAGCGTTTCCCAAATTCTGGGAACACGCTAAGAACAATACACGTACGTACGAACACTCTCAACACACACATAATTTCTCCATACAAACTCTATGTAACAGTCCATGTCTTTGTTTAACTTGTTTTGTTATTAATATATATTTGTTTACCCATGTATATCGGTCTTGTTTGTTTTCTTTGTCTTCTTTGGACTTAATTAAAGTCCGACATTCTCATGTAGTTGGACCCGCCAGCAGGAAAGTTTAACCTTCTGATATCTCTTCACATCTTCACCCCCACGGTCAGCTACAGATGTTCAAGTGGTTAGTTTTAACGTCATTTCATTAATTATTACTGATACTTCATAAATACGACAAGCGAGTTTATAATAAAACTACACCTTAGAGGTGTAGTGGTAGAAATTGTAGTTTTAGAAAATCTTTTAGACACAGCAGTTGTTTTGGTAGATTCTATTTAAAGATAGAATAGATAGTGAAACTTACGTCCTGCTGGGTAAACAAATTACACAGCAAGAATTGGTGTATAAGAAGATGCTTGTAAAAACATTAGTTCATTGGTAAAGAGGAGAAGAAGAAAGAAAGTTTGTGTAAAAAATATAGAAAAAGATTGAGGTAATTTGGGAAAAATGCATTGTTATCAAAACAGACGAAACAAAATTCCGCTAAAAAAGAAAATACGACAGAGGTATAAGGGTAGATAGTTGCTTAGTTTTCAGAAGCTGACAGCGTGCTCGATAAACGAAGCAGACGACAAATAGCCGCCATCTTGAAATGTGCCTGCTAAAAAAAAAAAAGGAAATACTCGCCGGCCGATCATTAGGAATACTGCTTTTTGTGTATATGGTGGAATTAGAAGGGAGTTTTATATAATGAGTCGTATTCAGGGAAAGCAAACGACTAATTCGAATATTACTTCTCCCAATTAGAATTACTGATGTCAGCGCAACTGACAGAAACTGAGAAAAATATTAGAATTAGTTAAGAAGAGAAAGGACGTAATATCCCATAATGCTAGATTATACGTTTGCTTGGTTACCAGACCCCCACAAAAGTTATTTAAACTTGGCTGGGAAGCTTTCACGCATCCTCTTGTACTCACCAGGTATTGCACTTTTGGTTGACCATTCATTCTAGTCTGGACAGAAGATTTTGTGGCGTGCTAATTAGATTTGGTTTAGAATTGTTAAGAAGGCTTTGGTGAAGGTTGCGTTTTTGGTTAGCACATCACATTTAAATTTGCAAAAGACACAAGGAAGAAATAACAAGAGATTATGTAGTAATCAACAATAAAATGTATTGAAAATAGACGAGTACAACAATCGTGCTTGATGAAATAACATTAAGAAAAAGGAAGTAGTTTCCCTTGTACTGATGCAAGATTGAAAATATGTATTAAAGAACTTTCTTGTTTAAATGTTCAGAGTTCAGTGATAAATGATAACTGAGTTCAAGTATGAAAAAGCTTGTACAAAAGGATAATAGAATTTTGAGTTTGTTACTTGGTTTTTGGACAGACAGTTCACAGCGTAGTGCAATTGTAGTTTTGTGTGTGTGTGTGTGTGTGTGTGTGTGTGTGTGTGTGTGTGTGTGTGTGTGTGTGTAGAAGAATGTAGGTACACGTACGTAGTTGAGCTCTGTTGATTTATTTGTTCTACTATTGTTCTATTGTTTTATTTTCGTGGTATTTATACTTTTTGAGTAGGCTCCAGAGAGGAGCAGGAAAATATCGAAAGGAATGTTTAAATAATACGATTGGTCAAAAATCAACCAATCCCTGATTTTTTACTAATCTAAGTTTGCCGAAGTCAATCGCAGAAAATTTGGTGTGGCTACTGCGATGGATAAATTGTCCTGTAGTAAATAGTACTTATTTTCTAGCCAATAATTATTAAGTATTTTGTGGGCGTAGTGTATCGGAGTAGTCACTACAATTTCAATTGTCAGTAAGACTACAAAAGTTCATTAATGAGAAAGACAAAAATTTCACGGAGAGCAGAATTATATGAATGTTGGCAGAAGGTAGTAGAATAAAATATAAAATATGTTATTCAATAACGTTTTCATGTTGAGAATAAATAAAAAATAAATGAACTTGTCTACCAAACGAGCAATTTATGAAAAAAATCGTCTGTATATGTTTACTGAGGGACGTAACTCTTGTCCAGGTGAAGTTAGGAGTTATTTACCATGAATCTTGTTTAAATTTGTCACAAGGTCACGTTAGAAAACATTTTCTAATTTTAGCTTAGTATAAGAAAATAGATAGAAATGTACGTAAAAAAGAATGCGTCTTCTCCGAATTTATTTGACCTACACAGCAAGAGAGGTCTTAGCAGGAATTACTGTTGGTGTAAGATATCTTCAACACCGTGTTGATGGCAGAGACAGAAAGAAAACTACAGATCTCGAAGACAATGCATTAAAGGAAAACGAGTTGAAAGAACTAATCTTTACTTGTAAGAAGAGAGAATGGTTATTAGCAAGACGAACAGCTTAAGATACAAGCTACGAATTGGAGACTTCAAAATGAAGCAAGTACAGACATTTTTATTTAAATATCTGGGAATTGTTTTTAACAGTTGACGAAAAATACGACACAGAAAGGCGAAGGCGCATTGCAGATACATTCCTAAACAGATTATTAAGAAACAAGAACATTTAGTTAGTGTTATGATCCAATATCCTCGCACCACTGTTATGGTCCAAGGTTAGGACCAAGGAAGAACAACACGAACACAAGAGTATGAATAACAAAGATATATTAAACAGAATAATAATACAAGAAGTTGAAGGTGTTTGTATGACTGTCAGTCTGGTTTGGAGTGAACTACTATTGGCTCGACTCGTTCCGCTTCCGTTCTCAGTTTGTCTCTCTTGAGAGGCGAAGTCTTTATAGTATCAGGAAGAGTTCATTGTCGTTACAGGTAAGTTCCCATAACAGTTAGAAACAAAGAAAAGAGTATTCAAATGTTATGTAATACCAATCCTCCTATATGGCAATGAATGTGTAGTGAGCGCGAAATAATAACTTCCTCCACCCACTCCCTTCAAATTCGGAAGACTGAGGAAGAAGGAGGAAAAAAAAAAATTCGCGAGCCTATGTGAAATTGATTTTGGACCAATGGAAATCTTGGTTTCACAAAAATTGAGCGGTGAGCCAAAAAGGAGAAGGAAAAAAATGTATATAAAATGAGGAGAAAAATTAAATGAATGAGAAGCGTGTCTGAAGTCATGTGAAAGGTTTCGTTTTATTTCATCGCGACCAGCGTTGAAGTACTCGCTTGTGTGAAATTACTCGCCAATTATATTGTCGTCCTCTCACCAGCATGTGGCACTTCAAAGAATTTCCTCTGAATAATCCAAGAAAGCTAAGTATTTCAAACTATCTCTCTTCGTTTACTTTTGAACGTGTGCAAATCATATAACCCTTAGGTGAACAATAAACTCTCTTACCTTTGTCTTAAACCATTTGAATATTATTTTGTGTCAGATCATTTTATCTGTTGTATGAACATTTCCTCTTCATGACAATTCGTTAAAACTACGAACTTTAAAAATTCTGATTTATTTTCCTGAAACGAGCTACTGACACAACTTCAAACTTCGTGAATCAATTCCTTATATTGTTTTGTTAAAATTTTCCGTGTGTTTCCTCGTCATTATCATCCTTCATTAATCTTCTTGGTGTGAGTAAATCAAGCCACTTTAAATGCTGGACAATTTCCACACAGATGAAGAAGAGACTTGAGACAACAGAGATGTGGTTCTACAGAACGATACTGAGAATCCTATGGACTGAATATGTGAGCGACGATGAAGTTCTGGGAAAATGGAAACGATAAGGAAACTTATATATAGAATCAGAAAGAGATAATTGGCATTTTTAAGACTTATAATAAGCAAAGAGGACTCGGAGAATTTGACACTCACAGGACATATTGAAGACAAAAAGGACAGTGGAAATCAGCGAGTAACCTACATAACAAGCCCGTGTAAATGGATGTCAGATCAGAGAGTGAGAAGGACATTAAATAAAGCAAACATAGCTATAAATAATAGGAAGTTGTGACGAGAGATCGCCCACATCCTGAAAGGAAATGCCACGTAAAAGAAGAAAAAAATATTACACAAGAATATTAAGAGGAATTGAATGCATTGGTTTGTTTTTCTAAATGGGGAAGGTGTGTCTGTCTTAAATTCAGCATTTGGATACCGGGCTTTTTATTTGAACTTGAACGACAGTGAAATTTGAAACTCTCTTAAGCACCGAGCAGGCCAAATCTTTCGGATATATTCGTAAAACTTTAAAAAAAATAGACAAACACAAAACACGGATGCAGATCAGCTGCAAAAAATGTTGGTTCACGATGTCATCGTGCTTAGACAATTTTTCTCTCTTTAGAATCTATTTTACATATTTGTAAGTCTACCATTCGCCCACACAGAGAATATTGCTACCACATATGGTCCGGTGTTCCTGTTGAATATCTAGAGATTCTTGATAAAATCCAAAGAGGAATCTGCAATGTTATTGGTTTTGATCTGGCCTCTCGGCTTCAGTCACTTTCCCACTGCTGTAAAGTTCTTTCTCTGTGCATTTCCTATAAATGCTTTCAGTGTAATTTTCTGAAATTTCCATTATGGTACCTAGATTTTACGAATTTAAGCGCACGACTAGATTGGCAACAATATCTCATCAATTTACAGTTGAATTGGCTAGATCTAACCGTAAATTATATGCCAACAGTTTCTCGCACTTCTTGCTTGTGGAACTCTCTTCTAGCTCCATGCTTTCCAGCCAACTGTGACCTTCAAAAATGTAAATGCAATGTCAATCGTTATCTACTATCTTCTTGATTCCTCTTCGTTTATTGTTCTTGATCCTTAATAATGTTTTTCCTTTTTCTAATTATTCCACACTCAGTAACTAACCCCTTTCGTCTTAGTGGCTTTACTGTCTTGCTTAAAGTGAAATGAAACGAAAACAAAATTCTTTTTTTACCTTTTTCCAAACTCCCTCGTCTCCGTCTTTTTTTTTTCAAAAATCCTCTTTCGAACAATTTCTCGAAGACCATTTCCCGAACCATTTTTGCAGAAAAACGAAGTAAGTCGATTTAATTCCTAGTCACTGAAGTGTTTCATGAAATTCGTGTCTCCTGTCCGATTCTGCTTCAATCACTTTGATGATTGCAACAATGTATTGCAGCGAATGAAATAAAAGAACTAGTAGTTCTCTATTAAAAAGATTTATGCGCAAACCTTGTAATCATATACCCGCTTTCACTATCTACGGATGAAGACTTTAATGACGGTCTTTTTCACGATGAGCCTAAATTTTTCTCCCCGGAATCGATCCTCCAAGTCTATAAATCGACCATTCGCCTTTGCATGGAGTATTGCTGCCATATATGGTCTGGGGCCCCTGCTGTTTGCCTCAGGGTTCTTGATAAGATCCAGAGACGGATAGGCAACGTGATTGGCCCTGATCTGTCATCTCGTCTGCAGTCGCTCTCTCACAGACGCGATGTTGCCTCGCTCTGCCTTTTTTACAAGTACTTTCACGGTAATTGCTCCGAGGAGCTGCTTTCGCTTGTCCCTAGGCCTCGTGAATTTAAACGTCCCACGAGGCTGGCATCCCGCTCCCACCCCCACACCGTTGAAACTGTTAGATGTAGACGTCTCTTCTACTCCAATAGCTTCATGTCTCGCACATCTCACCTATGGAACTCCCTTCCCTATTACTGTTTCCCTGACAAATACAATCTCCAACGGTTTAAGTGTAGCGTCAATCGACATCTCCAGTTGCCTTGGTCTATCCACTTCCCTTCTCCACATCCTTTCATTTTTCATTCCTATCTGCTCTCGCTCCAAATCTTGTGTAACCCCCTTGCCTTGATCGACCCACTGTCTTTCTCTTTCTCCGCATCCTCTCCTTTACCACTCCTATCTGCTCTTCCTCCAACCCTTCTTTAACCCCTTGCGTGATAGTGGCCTCCAGCCTTGCTTGGGGTGATACGCTTAAAAAAAAAAAAATTATTCTAACGCTATGTCTAGCACAAACCTTCACCCTTCTTTCTTTCTTACTTAAATCAACTGCAAATAAGCAGAGTAAAATTCTACACCGAGTAAGAGTACTTTATAGGAGGAGGCTGGTTGACAAGTGCGGTTTCTTGCGAATGGCCTTGTGTCAGACTACCAAACTTCTCCGTATAAGAGTATTTTGATATTCCCTTAGAACATCAATGGTTCATAACAAGTTAGCAATATAAAAAAAGGACAAACACCATTAGATAAGAAAAGGCATAACAAGATGTAAATTTTTTTTTTTTTTTCGACAACAAATTTGGCAGGGTGCAGTAGAGGAGTGAATGCAACGTAGAGTTCTGGGTCTCTGGAAAGGCGGTTCAACCAAATCTGCACTATGTGAGGCTGACAGTAATGGTCGGAGGCTGTTGCGTGCCAAAATGTAGTAATGTTGGCGCCAAGTGTCCTTGGAGAAGAAATAGTCCAAAACGTGGAGAAAGGATATATGGAAAGTTTCTTTCTTTTTTTACTTTTTTTTTAATAAACAGTATAAGGGAGGAAACTTTATCTAAGAATGTTATTTTTTTTGTAGAAAAAAAAAGATCAGAAGAAACTTAGTGACAGAACTAATTCGGTCGGTTGTGAGATTTCGACCGAGGAAAATCACCAAGATAACTGAGTTGCAAAAGCGTTCGTTGCCTGTAAGAAGTATAGACCAAAAGAAAAAGGGGAGAAATCCAGAAAGTTTAGGTATAGGTACCACGTATGGAAACTTGTGGATTTCTGACTTATTTGTTGTTTAGACTGGTCCGTTCGATACTGAGGTTCGTGACGAAAATGCTTGTTGCTCTAGACAGGAGGTTAGGTCAGAAAGTTGGGCTAAGAACGAGTCTACACACTGATGGAAGGTAGCTCCGGCAAATAAATTGACTATAAAAGAGGTCTATTACCGAAATCTAGAAGCTTGTGTGCAGAGAGAGATGTAAAAACACGTCTTCCCGACTCTATGCCCGCAGGTCCTCTCTTACTCGTGGATACTTTTTGGCGGGTATCCGATGAGTCACGTGGCGTTTGATTGGCAGCAAAATGCCAACCGTACCAAAGAACTTTGAATGGATGTTCGTTTCAAAACGGTCACGTGCCTCAGCATCGAAAGTGTTGGGTCGTTGCTCACAGGGTAGCAACGACGATGAAAGGAGAGAAAGAGAAAAGGGAGAGGCAAACGATGATGGTAGGAGGGGTGTGCCGATAACTTTTTCCTAACGACCTACTAAATGATTTTTTTTTTAATTCTATACTACCAATGAATTCTCTATTCTAGGCTATCTTCCTCTTTACCGAAAATATTCCACCATACACATGCATGGCCTTAAATGTTTACATCCGGGATAGTCTTCTAATGATAAGCGAATTGTCACTCGTGAATCCTGACAACTCTTTCATGTGCTTTTGACTTTCATTATTACACTATGTTAGCTATCTCTTTTACCTTTATCGCCCCCTCTTCTCAGGAATGCCTAATATACTATTAGGCATAATCTCTGACATTGTACAAAAGGCACTCTCTTTCCATCCATCTGCGAACGTCTCTGTGTTCAGTGATTTTAATGCTCATCACCACACATGACTTAAATCCTCATCTGTTGTTCCAATTTTTAAAAATTCAGGTGAACTGTCCGACTCTTCCAACTATCGACCTATTAGCCTAGTACCTCTTTTTAGGAAACTACTGGGGGCCATAATCAATGCGGAGTTGGTTGATCTCACATCGCAGGGCCTTCTTTCAGATAAGCAATATGGCTTTCGTTTCTCCAGGTCAACTGCTGATGTACTAACGATAATTGCGGAAAGAGTCTTTTAAACTCTAGATACGAATGGTGAAGTTAGGGGCTGTTGCTTTGGACACATCTCGAAAGCTTTAGACAGAGTTTGGCATACAGGTCTTCTTCATATGTTGAAAAGTTACGGTGCCTTCGGGCAGCTTTTTGAACTGATCCAGTCTCTCTTATCAAATCGTGAAATTAAAGATATCCCGAACGTCCACTCTTCTGGGCCCTTTCGTATGTTGGCGAAACATTTGCAATCTAGATAGAACTACGAGAATTAGTTAACAAGAGGAAATACGTGATATTCCAGATTAGATTGTATGACATTCTTTGGTTTGGCAACAAAACAGAAAGGCAATTATTCTGAAATTAAAAAAACTTTAGAACTTATAATATCCTAATTAATGAGAAATATTTGCCCAATTTTCGTTTTTATTCATTGTAACCAGGACCGGTGCGTATTACCTCAGAACAGGGGCGCCAAGCCTGATTGGGGGCCCCGAGTAGTGCTTTGTGATCCTCGCTATCTTATCAACATTTTCATTTTTCTATCAATAGACATTGCAAATTAAACTAAACACAACTGGCTATTAAAAGATAAAGAATTCTTTTCGCATATTTTGACGCCGTTCTGGTGGTGGTGCGGGGGAGAGAGTCCGTCCAAATCCGTGAATTTTTTTTGCTCATGCTAAGTCTCGAAAAAACAATATATAAAATTCTCTATTTTTTATCCATAATGTTGAATGTGTTAAATAATATATATGTTTTCTTTTCAACAAAATATTTTCGTTTTAACAAGAAAAATCTCAAGAGAGAAATATATGTTACGTAAGTGAATTGTCGCCCTTGGTAAACTGCACTCTCTAAGAATCACATATATCGTCAACCAACCAATCACTAGCCAGAATATGTTGGCGCCAATTATAAAGAACGCTATTCTGTTCTTTACTTTTCCTTTTTTCTGTCCAGATCTACCAGGCACCGGACGTCAAAATCGTCTTTGATTCTACCTGCACTTTGACATGAGAGCCGTACTAGTACGTAAACGAAACCATTCTGCAAACACCAATGACTTCAGTTAAGTGGACTTATATTGTTTCATTATAATATAGCCGTAAACAGAACAACTTGTTTGCAACAAGAACTATTTATTTCTATAGTATTTGTATATATGAACTTCAATAATATTCCTTTTTAACTTTCAATTTGTGTTCCGTGTTCTTCCTGTATTGATATTATTTGAGGCTTAAATCGCCATAGATGTTAAAATTACCGCAAAAGATTTATTTAATGATCTATTATGCCACGTCTCTAATTTGTATTTAGATACATTGTATTTATTTTCAATTTTTCTAGTTGAATTGTTCACCTGTATTACATATTATCCATTATTGTACATAATTAGGTTACAATAAAATTTGTATTTTATATGCATACTACCTTATGAATTTGAGATGGAGTAGAGTTGGGGGGGGGGGCAGGAGAGCCTTGCACCGGTCCTGATTGTAACATTAATAAACTTAAGATTTTTCCTAAAATTAATTTTCGCTTTCGACTAATCTTGATATTGTGTTTCTAGTTTTTTTTGTATTTTTTTATTACTTTAATTAAATATTTTTTATTTAGTTGATATTGCACTGATTATGGTCTTGAATCGTTTTCATAACAAAATATTAATATATTTATTTTTTCAAATCTCTCTCAACGCGAATATTTTATTCAAGCTTTTGTTAACGACCCCCTCCCCCACACTCATGTATACCCCGAACTGGCCTTCCCTGTCCACAGAACGACAACAAGAACCTGTTTTGAGGCTTCATGATGGGATCCAGATCCAGAGACAAAAAGTAACAAGAAGAAAGAATTAAATAAAACACTGGCTTTCATATTCAGCAGCAATGGCTGAATACGCGTGAAACTTTAGAGGCTGAAAAATTTCTCCCCCAGCCCTAATAATGAAATGATTATTAAAAAGAAAAAAACAACTTTTGGGAGTCGTAGAATAATAACGTAAGAAAGAATGCGCGTCAACCTGGTTTCTTATTCCCCACTGAGTCGGTGCCTGAATACAGACCATAAATCGAATGCCTTCGTATTTTCTTTGTTTCCTCGTCATCCACATTTGACTAAAAATCCAACCTAGTAAGCAAATACGGACATTAAATTTGCGCCAAAGCAGTCAACATACAAAAAAGATGACTCCCCAAGTCTGATATGTTTCTTTGAATTTTTTTTTTTTTATGCTTAGGGAGAAGAGACAAAATTTGAGTTCATAAGAACTAAGTTTGAATATGAACGCAGAAGTGGGTTAACTCCACCTTATAATGATGTAGTTACCAGTGCGATTCGTACAAAGATATACATTACACATGCACAAAAGCTTTTGAACAGAAGATCAGATCTCAAAGAGAAAAGCAGAAACTGTAAGTGCGCATGCGCGAATATAGGCCAAATGACAGCCATAATTATTTTTTCTATTTTTTCATTTCCGAGCAAAACACTCTAAATGTTGTCATCGATGACACGCTGGTGGGAACGACATAACATCAATAGAAGATTGTCGGTTTTTTTTCTACATTGTTCATATTGTGGATATTCTGCGTTTACACACACAAAATTTAAAAATATTTTCATTTTAGCAAATTTTTTTTAACGTCTCCCTATATGAGATTTGACAGTATATTCCAAAATAAGAGTTTAAACGACTTTACTGATCGTCAAAAGTCAAAACACATTGGGTCACTGAGTGACAATCGACTGACTACTATGGTAAATCTTTGCCATATATATATATATATATATATATATATATATATATATATTATGTAGATAATATTAGTGGTCTCTCTCTCTCTATATATATATATATGTAGATAACAGTAATGGTCTATATATATATATGTAGATAATAGTGGTCTATATATATATGTAGATAATAGTGGTCTATATATATATGTAGATAATAGTGGTCTATATATATGTAGATAATAGTGGTCTATATATATGTAGATAATAGTAGTGATCTATATATATATATATATGTAGATAATAGTAGTGATCTATATATATATATATATATGTAGATAATAGTAGTGATCTATATATATATATATATGTAGATAATAGTAGTGATCTATATATATATATATATGTAGATAATAGTAGTGATCTATATATATATATATATATGTAGATAATAGTAGTGATCTATATATATATATATATGTAGATAATAGTAGTGATCTATATATATATATATATGTAGATAATAGTAGTGATCTATATATATATATATATGTAGATAATAGTAGTGATCTATATATATATGTAGATAATAGTAGTGATCTATATATATATATATATGTAGATAATAGTAGTGATCTATATATATATATATATGTAGATAATAGTAGTGATCTATATATATATATATATATGTAGATAATAGTAGTGATCTATATATATATATATATGTAGATAATAGTAGTGATCTATATATATATATATATGTAGATAATAGTAGTGATCTATATATATATATATATGTAGATAATAGTAGTGATCTATATATATATATATATGTAGATAATAGTAGTGATCTATATATATATATATATGTAGATAATAGTAGTGATCTATATATATATATATATGTAGATAATAGTAGTGATCTATATATATATATATATGTAGATAATAGTAGTGATCTATATATATATATATATGTAGATAATAGTAGTGATCTATATATATATATATATGTAGATAATAGTAGTGATCTATATATATATATATATGTAGATAATAGTAGTGATCTATATATATATATATATGTAGATAATAGTAGTGATCTATATATATATATATATGTAGATAATAGTAGTGATCTATATATATATATATATGTAGATAATAGTAGTGATCTATATATATATATATATGTAGATAATAGTAGTGATCTATATATATATATATGTAGATAATAGTAGTGATCTATATATATATATATATGTAGATAATAGTAGTGATCTATATATATATATATGTAGATAATAGTAGTGATCTATATATATATATATGTAGATAATAGTAGTGATCTATATATATATATGTAGATAATAGTAGTGATCTATATATATATATATGTAGATAATAGTAGTGATCTATATATATATATATGTAGATAATAGTAGTGATCTATATATATATATATATGTAGATAATAGTAGTGATCTATATATATATATATATGTAGATAATAGTAGTGATCTATATATATATATATGTAGATAATAGTAGTGATCTATATATATATATATATGTAGATAATAGTAGTGATCTATATATATATATATATGTAGATAATAGTAGTGATCTATATATATATATATATATGTAGATAATAGTAGTGATCTATATATATATATATATGTAGATAATAGTAGTGATCTATATATATATATATATGTAGATAATAGTAGTGATCTATATATATATATGTAGATAATAGTAGTGATCTATATATATATATATGTAGATAATAGTAGTGATCTATATATATATATATATGTAGATAATAGTAGTGATCTATATATATATATATGTAGATAATAGTAGTGATCTATATATATATATGTAGATAATAGTAGTGATCTATATATATATATATGTAGATAATAGTAGTGATCTATATATATATATATGTAGATAATAGTAGTGATCTATATATATATATATGTAGATAATAGTAGTGATCTATATATATATATATGTAGATAATAGTAGTGATCTATATATATATGTAGATAATAGTAGTGATCTATATATATATGTAGATAATAGTAGTGATCTATATATATATGTAGATAATAGTAGTGATCTATATATATATGTAGATAATAGTAGTGATCTATATATATATATGTAGATAATAGTAGTGATCTATATATATATATGTAGATAATAGTAGTGATCTATATATATATGTAGATAATAGTAGTGATCTATATATATATGTAGATAATAGTAGTGATCTATATATATATATATATATATATATATATATGTAGATAATAGTAGTGATCGATCTATATATATGTAGCTAATAGTAGTGATCGATCTATATATATGTAGCTAATAGTAGTGATCGATCTATATATATGT
>OZ038503.1:5927677-6097677 GCA_964036315.1 Acanthosepion esculentum
AGAAGCAGATGAGGAGGAGAAGGAAGAAGAAGAAGAAGAAGCAGAAGCAGAAGACGAAGAACGAGGAAAAGAAGGTGGAGCAGAAGAAGAAAGTGAATAATAATAATAATAATAATAATAATAAGAAGAAGAAGAAGAAGAAGAAGAAGAAGATGATGAAGAGGAAAACATGTTAATGATTTCAAAACATGTCAACGCAGTAATTGGCTCGTTTCCAAATCAAAATGAAAACTGGAACAACACAAACATCATTTGTAACTCGATCGCCAATAAAAACATCCAGATAAAATAACTTCCAGGTTCATATAATTTAAATTTGAAATCTTCGCTGCTTTGCCAGGTAATGGCGATATGATAGTGTCAGCTGATTTCAAGAGCCTCTAGTGAAAAAACTTTCGTTTTTTTTTTTTTGGTGGGTGCGGCCATCAATCAATGAATGGCATTAATGTTTGCTATTGAGAATATTATCACAATATTTTTGTGCTTCCAAAAATCACGATACATTCAATCACCCCCTCTTCTTTCTCCTCCCCCCCCTCCTCCAAACTTTTTATTAATATTATTATCGTCACTGTTATTCCCTGCTATAATATAAAAAGCATATTCGTAGGACATTGGGAATGTTTATTTGCAATTTTAAAAGAAAACACGAAACTTTGAGCCGGAATAATGTTTACACATTTTGCAGAAGTTTCTCACGGGATATCACGTGTTAGCCATTTCCAAGAGGATGATTTAAAAAAAAAAAGTCACTTTCTATTCATTAAATTTTTAAGTCACTATTTATTCTTCCATAAATTTATATTCACCTGATGAAAAAAAAAGACTTAGTTTATACTAAACAAAACAATAAGATAAAACCTGAATGAGGAGTTTATTCTATCGTCTGTAATATTTGTCACAAAAATACATAGGAATCTAAATAAAAGATTATGTGAACACAAAAGGGACATTTTACAAAATAATACATCAAATGCGTTGTTTGCCCGCCGTAATGAGACTGACTGAAACTTTGACATAAAAAATGTTACTCTGATCAAAGGAGGAAATAATTCACCACAAAGTAAATGTCTAGAGAGTGCCTTAATCGCAAGGTCATCTACAGTAAATTTACGCCCTGACTTTTACAACATCTCACCATTCCTGGCAGATATTCTAATATCACAGAGTGGAATACCTACTTCCAAAAGTGATGGAACGAAAAAGAAAGAGACCCTAAATGAATTCTGCGGAGAAAAAATAATTTCTAAAATTCCCAACACTCCATTACTGTGTACATTTCTAGTTCTGTCAACATAACAAAATTAATTCGATCAAGTCCTGAAGGACGAAATGTGTCACAAATAAAATTTTCCCACTTCGTCATAAAATGTACCCCCATATATATATATATATATATATATATATATATATATATACAGTAGCGAGCGTAAAGATCAGAACGATGTTAAGAAAAAGTCTAAATAAGAAATAACTTTTTATTTTAAAGCTTCAAAGAACATTTTATCAAGGAAAAATAAGGATATAAAGGTAAATTATATAATCTCTATCTATAAAAGGCAAGATGTGTGTGTGTGTGTGTGTGTGTGTGTGTGTGTGTGTGTATGACGAATGCACGGTCGCAATTTTCGACGGATTTGCACCAAAATTTACATGCACATGCCCCAAGTTAGTGGGAAGGCCAAGACCGACTTTACATTTCCAACTCCCATAGATAGTGGAAATAATCTATTTTTTCATGCTTATACGGTAGTTTTCATGTAGTTTGCGGCCATTTTCTACTGGCCAGAGTGAGAGCCTATAGCTGGCTGCCACGAATAGGCAGGAAGATTCTATTGGCCATCGTGAGAGCCAACAACTGACTGACACGAATGTTAACTAGCATGCTAGCATGCAAAAAAATCGATAGCTGCATTCGTCACAAGTGGGAAAAATTAAAATCTTTATGGTACTTAACTCCAATTAACTCATTCGCTTGCTTAACCTCAACGTTGATTCTGATTCTGCAGAACTGGGTTGGGTGTGAAAAAGTATTTGTTGTTAACATTCTTTTTTCATTCGGTTTTTCCAGTTACGAGTCCTTTTTTAAAGCTGATCGTTTTGTGTTCATTTTGTTTAGTTCTTTTTTTCGTAACAGATTTAATGTTTAGTATAGAGCTTAGAAAAGAATTCTCAGTGTGAGATAGGCAAGAAGTAAGGCATGTAGCAACATCAGCACGGCAAATGGCACTCCTTTAAAGGCAAGGAAGGGCAAAAATATTTTAAGTCAAGTGATAGCGATTGCTGTATGAGTTGTACGATTTTTGAATCAAGCACGGGCAACGCCGAGCCATGCTGCTAGTTCCAAAACATAAAGCTCAATAAACTTATTTTGATAAAGTTATAAGAATAATTATATAATATTATATAACATGTTATATAATTCTTCTTATAACTATATCAAAATAAGTTTATTGATCTTTATATTTTGGAATTATATAATTTACATTTATATCGTTATTTTTCCTTGATAAAATGTTCTTTGAAGCTTTAAAATAAAAAGTTATTTCACATTTAAACTTTTTCTTAACATCGTTCTGATCTTTATTCTTGCTACTGTAAATATGTATATATATTAGATGATTTGGGGGCGGCAATGTGTGGATATATCATGACAAGAAAGTAATACAAATATCTTCACACTGGAATCAATTGATTGATGGAGAATGTCTTTATTAGCTCCTTGACATAAACATGTCAGATGTTAAAATTCAAATGTCAAAGTTCATTCACTGAATTTCATTTTGAGACTTTCTTTTTCATTGTCGAAGTGAATAATTATTTATAAGTTGTCTTCACGCTTAGGATAGGTTTGCATACGTAGGTCAGAATGTATTTGAAGACTAAATTAAAAGTGTTTGTTCCATATTATGAGTTTTTTTATTACTTTGGAATTATATATTTAAAAATATATTTTTTAGGATATCAAACGTCCCTCGAAAGAAAACAAACACTGAATGTAACTTTTTTGAAAAAGAATATAACTTATCTCAGTTTAAAACTTAGCGTTAAATGTCTAAGTAAATTGAATCGTGGATATTTTGGGGACAACATTATTTTCAAAGGTTTTTAGCTCGGATTAGATCAAAATGATTCTTCTGATTCGAAATATTCAATCAAATATCATTTTAAATAAATTTAAATGAGTAAAATTCAATTTCTTTTTTCATTGAAATAACGCATGCGCATTGTGTGGCCGAACTGCTTCCGGCTAATACAACCTTCTGATTTCTTAACGTGTCCATCTTAAAATAAAAGATTAAAAGTGAATTATTACTGACATTTTGCATTGTTATTAAATCTGATTATTAAAAAAAAAATCAATGTACTTAAAAAAACAGGACAGCTTGGGAAAAATCATGAACTGAATCAGCAGACACTTACCTTGAGGACCATTTGCGGATAAGTGAATAGAAGACAGATGGTTGATGCTTAAGAAGACACAAGCCTATCACCTGACCGCCCAAAGATAAAAAGAAAAAGACTCTTATCAAAATGGCAGTTTTAATAACGCATATCAATTTTGTTATCGAAAATCTAATTATCTTTCTTTATGCATAATTTAAATGTGTGTACAAGGGCATGTATATGTTGGTGAATGTGTGTGTGTGTCAGTGCGCACGCGCGTGAGTGAGCGAGTGGACGTGTGTATCTATGGATTTGAAAAAAGACTTGAACCAGTATTGAAACTACATTATTATCTTCACTGCAAAAAAAGTGAAACGAAACTTAATCCCACTCAGGCAATGAATGTAGGAAAAAGAAAACCATGCAAAGTTGACGTGTCGAGATTTGATCTTTAAATTTGTTGTTTGGAAATAGCTTATATTCAACAAATCTCCCTTCTAAATTACACACACACACACACACACATATATATATATATATAGTTATCAACAGACAGACTGTTTCGTTGTATCACAGCTCATCAGTGTGGCAAGAATCGAAACCCGACTGAATTGGTGTCAGTCGAGGGATTCTACACTTAAGCCGTTGGCGCAAGGCAGATAAGAGAGGAGCTGTTTTTTTCCTTAAAAGAAAAACATAAAAATTTATTCTGAACTCCCTTAGGGTCGAGACGAAAACATTTAACTTCATATGTATACTTGTATCTTCACCTTTCTCTCTATCAAGTTTTTTTCTCCCTCTCTCTTATATATATATATATATATATATATATATATATATATATATATATATATATATATATATATATATATATATATGCATATAGATACATACATACATATATATTAAAAAAATATTTCTTGAATATTACTCGCTTACTTTTGCCGTACCAGATTTTGAATTATGGCACTTTATGTCTTCCACATCATTTGACTGACCTTTCAACCACCTGATGAATATTCATGAATGTACTCAAATTTAAAAGCCTTGATAATGCAATGATTTCCTTGCTCTTGTATATAAACACGTGCAACAAAATAAATCGTACACTGATGAAGTCCCACAGAGGACGAAACGTGTCGGCTAACAATAGCTTTTCCTCCTGTCTTTTTATTCATTTTGTTCCTTTACACATACACTCTATCAGAAAATAATTTACACACACACACACACACACACACACACACACACACACACACACACACACACACACACACACACACACATATATATATATATAAATATTTCAAACATATTTGGTTAAATAATATCAACAAGTTCTGTCTATCAAATTTTTATTATTTTTTTTCAAATTTCCGAATTATCGCTAAATTTGCCAAAGTTCATATTTATTTTTTTTTTCTGCATACTTACGAATGTTACGACATTAGTTTTCAAGATTTGCATTTTGTTTATATTCATGTAACTGTTTTTTTTTAAATTTGTAAATATACGTTGCTTAAATATTGACAAATACAATTTTGAAACCAAATGTACAAACGTTCAAAAGCACTCGGAAAAAATAAATATGAACTTTGGCAAATTTACCAACAACAGAAAACAATTAAGTCGTACATTTGGAACATTTAATGAAAAAAAATCTCTAGCTCTGTTTATTTTTATATAATTTTTTTTTAAATAAATTAAAAAATTAATATCCTTTATGTTTAATATAAAATAATGACATGGTTTTTATATAGTTTTAGATCTGTCTATTTTAATATCATTTTTAAAAAAATAATTACCATTATTCCTTGTTTAGTTTTAATATAAAATAAAATAATTATCCCCGTTTATTTCTTATATATATAAAATAAAAGTCCCGCCTATTTTAAATGCAACATATATTTAAAAAAAAAAACTAACTCCGAGTCGTGCTACAGGTAAGGAATATACATACATATATATATATATATATATATATATATATATATATATATATATATATATAACGTAAATCATTCAAACGAAAAACAAATATTGAAGCTAATTATACGGCGAGAATCACTCTCACAAACAATATTTACTAATAAAATATAATCAACTTCGGATCCGTTAATGAATGGTGTGATCCTTGTTCATAAATTCCGGGCTTATCAGGTCTTATTTTTTCAACCATTCATTAACAGATCCGAAGTTGATTATATTTTATTAGTAAATATTGTTTGTGAGAGTGATTCTCGCCGTATAATTAGCTTCAATATTTGTTTTTCGTTTGAATGATTTACGTTACATAAATTGATTACGCACTACAAAATTGACATATATATATATATATATATATATATATATATATATATATATATATATATATATATATGTAATTTAATAATTTTTCGTTGTGCTATTTAAATGGCATGTAATCTGTTAGCAGTATCTACTACGAACACGGCCACAATATACTAGCCGTATTCTGGAATTAAAATACGCCTACATCTGAACAACTTATACATACCTCCGTAATAAAGAGTGATTATTTAAGCTAATGTTTCCTTTCGAACAACTTGAACCAGCCTGGCCATTCTTCTTCGGTCGCTTTTATCAACAAATGATTTCCACCCATAGAGTCATTTACTGCTGAGTGTAATTTTTTCTGATCGTTCTCTGTGAACCCTAGTCGAGCAGAAGATTTTTTTAAATACTCTGACACGCCATCCGACACCAACGACTATGCTTGGTTCAATGTCACTTAACTTACCTTCTTCATACTAACATAATAAATGAAAATTCATCGGGTTGTCATAAGAGTCTCTGAATGCATACATAGATTTAATTGCTGTGACAACATTGACCGATTAGAGAATTTCATTAAAGGGCATTTGTCCACGTGTACCTAATACATAAGTACTCAGTGACGATATATATATACATATATATATATATATATATATATATATATATATATATATATATATATATATATATAAGTGAACATAGAAGTCAACACTTAGAGGCGACAGTCTGTTTCATGCTAGATTCAATCGTCAGGCCACGAGTCTAGCATGAAACAGACTGTCGCCTCTAAGTATTGACTTCTGTGTTCACTTTTATATTTACACACGCTCTATCTCTGATATTGAGCATTTTATCCCATAAATATAGCACATTTTAAGACTATATTTCTTCATATATATATATATATATATATATATATATATATATATATATATATATATATATATGTATGTATGTATGTATATATGTGTGTGTGTGTGTGTAAATATATGGAACTGGGACGCAACCTAACGGTAAAAGCTCTTCGATTGACTTCCATTTCCAACTGTTTAAATCACCTAAGTCCTAAAAGAACGAACGCGCATTGTGTTTCATCTATATTTGCAATGCCTACCGTCCTGTTATTGGCTTTCAGTCGTGCTAGACAAATATCACGCGGTGCATAGCGATCTCTGCTCCCTTAAAGTACATGCTACATCTACTGTCATCTTTGACAAATGGATACACACAGAGATACACATACGGACATGCACTTTTAGAGAGCATTCTAATGTTAGAAAATATGACATGAATTTCTGATATACAAGAGAGAGAGCCCACGGACCCCCCCTATATATATATATATATATTGAGAGAGAGAGAGAGAGAAAGAGAGAGAGAGAGAGAGAGAGAGAGAGAGATTATCAAGAATTAAAAATATCTCTCATACGTAACAGTTACAAACATGATTCCTACACACGTGTTCCGTGCGTCTCTTATGCATAAAAATTCTCAGAAATGTTTATAATGTTGTAATTATGTTATGACGTTGTTTTACGAATTAAGATTTGATGGAGGCGGGCTCGTTCACGTCTCATGCAGACTTACATATGATTTGTGAGCTCTATATGTGGAGACACTTTTTCTCTGCAGGAAACGTTTTTTGGCAGCCAGCGAAAGGCCCTGACTTTGTGAGCTGGCTCTTTTCCTTCGCACTTTTGTTACATTGTTCTGCGTCGTAGTTTGCAAGATAAAACCTGCGCCTTCATGTCACTCTATCGGGCGCCCGATTATGGTTGAATTCAGTGAAAATGACGCCCCCCCCTTAGTAAGAACTGGGATCTCTTTAATATAACTCAATTTCTTTGTTGGGGGTGGGAGAATCCTCAGGAATGGAGAATTTTTAGTAAACTATTACAGATACTGGTTTTCGCGTCTTTCCGATACTTTACGCGGGTAGAACAATGGTATTGCAGACTATGGTTGTCGCGTCTTTCCGATGCTTTTTGCGGGTAGAACGATGTTATTACAGACTCGAGTTTTTGAGACTTCCGATACTTTTTGCGGGTATCACAATGGTGTTGCAGACTCTGGTTTTCGCGTCTTTCCGATTCTTTTTTTGGGTAGCACGATGGTATTAGAGACTCTCGAATTTGAGCCATACGAAACTTTTTGCGGGTAGCATGATGGTATTGCAGCCTGGTTTTCACGTCTTTCCGATACATTTTGCGGGTATCACAATGTTGTTGCAGACACTGGTTTTCGCGTCCTACTTATACATTTACGGGCAGCACGATGGTATTAGAGACACTAGTTTTTCAGCCTTCCGATACTTTTTGCGGGTAGCACGATGGTATTGCAGCCTGGTTTTCACGTCATTCCGATACTTTTTGCGGGTATCACAATGGTGTTGCAGACTCTGGATTTCGCGTCTTTCCGATACTTTTACCGGTAGCACGATGGTATTAGAGACACTAGTTTTTCAGCCATCCGATACTTTTTGATGGTAGCACGATGGTATGGCAGCCTGGTTTTCGCGTCCATCCGATAGTTTTGCGGGTAGAAAGATGGTATTAGAGACTCTCGTATTTGAGACTTCCGATACTTTTTGCGGGTAGCACGATGGTATTAGAGACTCTAGTTTTTTGAGCCTTCCGATACTTTTTGCAGGTATCACAATGGTGTTGCAGACTCTGGTCTAGCGTCTTTCCGATACTTTTTGCGGGTAGAACGATGTTATTACAGACTCTAGTATTTGAGCCTTCCGATACTTTTTGCGGGTAGCACGATGGTATTAGAGACTCTAGTTTTTTGAGACTTCCGATACTTTTTGCGGGTATCACAATGGTGTTGCAGACTCTGGTCTAGCGTCTTTCCGATACTTTTTGCGGGTAGAACGATGTTATTACAGACTCTAGTATTTGAGCCTTCCGATACTTTTTGCGGGTAGCACGATGGTATTCGAGACTCTAGTTTTTTGAGACTTCCGATACTTTTTGCGGGTATCACAATGGTGTTGCAGACTCTGGTCTAGCGTCTTTCCGATACTTTTTGCGGGTAGAACGATGTTATTACAGACTCTAGTATTTGAGCCTTCCGATACTTTTTGCGGGTAGCACGATGGTATTCGAGACTCTAGTTTTTTGAGACTTCCGATACTTTTTGCGGGTATCACAATGGTGTTGCAGACTCTGGTCTAGCGTCTTTCCGATACTTTTTGCGGGTAGAACGATGTTATTACAGACTCTAGTATTTGAGCCTTCCGATACTTTTTGCGGGTAGCACGATGGTATTCGAGACTCTAGTTTTTTGAGACTTCCGATACTTTTTGCGGGTATCACAATGGTGTTGCAGACTCTGAATTTCGCGTCTTCCCGATACTTTTTGTGTGTAGCATGATGGTATTAGAGACTCTAGTTTTCGAGCATTCCGATGCTTTTTGCAGCTCGACCTTTTTGTGTAGTGTAACAAAGGCTTGATTAATTTTGGCCAATCTGTTGCCGACTTCTTTATTTAGTCTTGCGTCAGAAGATACGACGCTTCTACTTTAGGCGAAGGCATCAACCAATTCCTGGCCAATAAAAAAGAAGGCAGGAAATATGTTTGGTGTAGGTTGGTTGGTGTAGGTATAATCGTCGTTATCGGACTAACAATCAAATCGAAGAGTTTTGTGGTGTTTGTAAAACAAGAACTTGCTTACTGCAATATTGCTTTTGCAATCAGAGTTCTGTCCCCTGCAAAAACATTTTCTATGACCAACTGCATTTTAGTTTTTGCGTGGGCTCGGTGATGCTATCAGTTGAACATGTTGCTGTTTTTGTGCATTTGGATGCACACGTTGTCTCTCTCATCATCCATGTCTCATGCATTATTCAGCATCGTGTTAAAGAATAATAGAAATAGTTTGGAGGCAAGCACACTGACTTGTTTAAACATGTCTGCAATTTGGAAACGTTTTCAACATTATCAAAAGGCTTGATTTGTTAACTGTATCAAACACACTATTTACATTATTACAACGTTTCGGCCCTTCAGTATCTGTCTATATTTCTGAGATGAGGTATTATGTACACTATTTACATTATTCGGACTATTGTCCTCATCTTTGTCGCCATATTTATTACAACGTTTCCAATAACCTGAAGAAGTACAACGGCCGAAATATTGTAATAAATATGGCGACAAAGATGAGGACAATAGTCCGAATAATGTAAATAGTGTACATAATACCTCATCTCAGAAATATGCACATACTGAAGAAGGCCGGAGCGTACAACGGCCGTAAAGTTGTAATAAATATGGCGACAAAGATGAGGACAATAGTCAGAATAATGTAAATAGTGTACATAATACCTCATCTCAGAAATATAGACAGATACTGAAAGGCCGAAACGTTGTGATATATATGGCGACAAAGATGAGGACAATAGTCCGAATAATGTAAATTGTGTACATATTATCTCATCTCAGAAATATAGACAGATACTGTATGAAACACCTTTGTCAGATCAACAAATTGATGTAAAACCTTTTGTTTTCTCGGTAATTTTTCTTGAAAAACTGCCTGACGGCAAAACCATATCGGTCGTGTTTAGGTTTGTTCAGAAATTTCTTTGTCTTTAGCGATTTGATTCATAAGTCTGTTGGATTTTGGTAGCAATGGAAAGCAGGGTGACACTCCGGTGATTGGAATAGTCAAACTTAGATTCTTTATTTTGCAAAGAGTTATAATGATTTAGTCGTTGATGCGCTGGGTTAATTTACCCAGATTCCATTACCGTGATCTACATTCGATACTCCGTTCGTCGAGTATTTCATGCAGAGTCAAGCGGCATTTTTAGATTGGGGGGGGGGGCTATGCCATTGACACCCGTAGCTTTGTCACATTTTTCATGCTTTCGTGATTTCTTACGGTTTCGACGTCTTCTCCATTTCTAGCTTCTAGTTGCTAGGTGTGGTTAACACTAGACTCATTTTTATGCAGTTTGTGTTGATAAACATAGTAACGTGCTCCGACTAGCGGTTTATGACAGAATATATCGCGTTAATGCCTATATAAAAAAATAACCTTTTCAGAATATGGTGCCTTTAAACTTCAAGTACGATACATGAAAGTGTCACTGTGAAGGCCGTGTGTTAATATTAATAGGTATGAAAATAAAACATAATTTGGAAATAATAGCAGCATTTCAAAAGGAGCTCATAAAAGAATATGTAATTGTTAAATAGTGCTTAATGCGTTGCGTTAAAACAACATTATCAGAAAATTAATTATTTTCCCTTGTCTATGTTTTTTTATGGGCTGTTTTATAATGAGCCTATAAGCATTAATTGGTTATAGGTATTTTTTTAATAAGCCTATGTTGCGGATTTGAATCAACCCAAAACAAAGAAAAAGACGAGAAATGTTGTTTTTAAATATAAAAATATAAATTATTTTTATTTTCTTGTTTTTACAACTAAATTTTTCTCACCGTGTATGGGGGTTGTGGTTCATTGTAGCAGTTTGTTAAGATGAAAAGAAATGTGATTTCTTCACGTGTATGTGTGAAAAATAGAGGCAAGTGAGAAAGTGACGAGGAACGTGTAAGTGTCACGTAGCTTGTTGAAGAAGAGTATAAGTGTCACGTAGCTTAGCGAGGAAGAATGTAAATGTCACGTAGCTTGGTGAGGAAGACAGGTGAATGAGTAAAGGAATTTCCTTTAAGCCGCGCCGTCGTGTTGTCGCATGTATCTTCTTATTGGCGTGTCTGAACCGTTGACTTTGCTTATAGATTATTAAAAGGGATCACGAATTATGTTTTTTTTTAGTATCGGCGGGAACGCGACCCATTCGTTGAGAAATGTTAAATATTTATTTGCGAAGGATTAGTTTATTAACCGGAAGTATGCGCGGATCCTCCGACTCAGAGACCATTTTTGTCATTTGATGATTGACTGTCTTGGTGTTCATTTCCGTCTCAGCCCCACCCACCCCTATAATTATGGCTGGATTTTTATTTTTATAATTAATACCTGATTTTACAATAAGTATTAATGGGTCAAAGACTAGGGATAAAAATTGTGATAATAGATATTATTGGTTTTCAAATTTCAATTTTAAATCTTAGCATAATGGTGCTTTTTTATTGTGATATCGACACACAGGATATGCCACTGCCTTAAAGACCGAACATTTTTATTCTGGAATTGTTTCAATAATTCGGAAAGATTTTCAATTTTTCCCCTCGAGCAAAACCTTCATAAAATGCCGTTCCTAAAGTTTAGGAGCTTTAAATTAACTAGAACGTCATATCTTAAGACAACACCAGATTCTATTATATATATATATATAAATATGACAATGAAAAACCCAGGCAGATGCAGATTCTGCTCCATCATGCATTTTCTTAATGTACTTCCACTTTTCTAATGTTGTCGCACCAGTTTAGTTAGGCATGTGGAGATTGAGTCAGTGACAAATACTCGATATTCTGTTTCGAATACTTCTTAAATGTCATCAGTGGGAAATTTGTCGCTTCATTCTTTATCGTGCAGAGAAGTACTTTGATCGCCACGACGGTAGGTCAACTATGTGTACGTTCAAGCAAACGTGTCAATACACAGATTCTTGCTAAATTCAGCCGTTGAATCTCAACCGCACTTTCGCAGCCGTTTGTGATCAGGTGTTTTAATTAATCATTCGTTCTTTTTATTGATCCCTTGTGGCTGTCATTCACCATTCGTTGCTTGTCTACAGCAACTGAATTACATTTCAAATCCTTCAAGAAAATTGTGAGAAATTGTGTGCACCATAAAGGAAATTATCTGCAAGGATTAGTGTCAATCTACGTTAAGATACAGAAGTCGATTGTCATAAAATCTCATGTCGATTGTCATAAAATCTCATGACAGAACGAAAGTAATTTGCTTTATTCTTTCTTTCTTTAGAATCCTTTTTACTTGTCTTTCTCTTTTATTCCTTCTCTTTTTCTTTCACTAATTTCCTATAAAAACAACAACAACACACACACACACACACACACACACACACACACACACACACACACACACACATATATATATATATATATATATAATGGACTCTCACGTCGGTTTCGATGTATGAGGAACTGACAGCTTAATTGATTCAGTTATGAAATTTAGTGCGATAATCTTAAGTGGCATTTAAGACCCGCTAGTGATTTACAAAGGAGGCCACACAAGGAGCAAGAGTCAGGATTGTGAGATGAGATCACCGTTAGATTGGCTGACCTTTTAGATCTTGCTCTCGCTTCTTGAAGATGATTCAGACAGGCAGATTGGAAATTGCTGAGTCCACTAAAACACGTTGATCTCCATTCTACCCGCTCCAAGGCGAAGCGCTCAAGGGTGTTATATGGTATATTGACAGCTGACATATATGGGAGAGTGTGATATATGAGTATCTAGAAACGGAACAGTTTTGGGAAAATAAATGACAAAGAGGAAAAAAATCTTTGTAACGCGTTTCGACCTCTAGAAGGACTTCATCGAACTTAAGTAACAATTCTGTTGATGGAATTGTATATATGTAGGAGGGAGAGAAGATCGCCAACGTCCTGACAGGACACGGCACATAAAAGAAAGTGAGAGGGTGTAAAACCGCGAGAGTCAGTTGCAATTATGCATCAGGAGGAAGCGCTGAAGATGAAGGAACGCTGAAATTTAAAATTTATCAAATTAATTCTTTTTATGTCTGCTTGGATATGTCGTCAAGACGGTCTTAGTCAGTTTCCCGCTGCTTTTATTGTTTTATTATTGAGTTTATCGCACATTGTGATAATAGAAGATCTGCCAAAAAAGGTAAAATGTTGCTAGAAGCTGAATGCAAATTCACCTTGGATAATCTAGCAATCAAATCACTTTCTATAGACTTTCGCTGTAGTAAATTGCCTTCTCTTGTAATTAAAGTAACATTTTCAAATGAAAATTATGTTCTGGTGGTAAGCAACTTATGCATTGAAAGTGTTTTTTGTTCATATAATCTTTTATTTAAATTCCCCGAGGTTTCTCCTTTGCATTCCTTGTGGCAATCATGACATGTGATAGAGTAAATTCCTGCTTCAAGGTTTAGTTCATTATTTTTTGTTTCGTATTAATTAAATATTTTAATCTTTTAGAAGTTGTTGTAAAGTTAAATAAATTCTTTTCAGCTGTAGTCGTTATAGATTTGGTCGGTAGAGTCATATAGCTGATGAACTGATGATTGTGTTTAAGAATGAAACAGACTGTCGCCGCTGGGTGTTGACCTCAATGTCCACTTTATATTTACAGACGCTCTATTCCCGATATCGAGCATTTTAACCCATAACTATAGCATACCGTAAAACTATATTTTTATCATATATATATATATATATATATATATATAGGTAACTATACTCGTGTCAAAAAACCTTCGAATTCTGGATTTAACAATAGCCAAATCAATCTCGAAGGGAAAACAAGGTTTTAAAAAAAAAGAGCCAGAAACATGAAAGTCTGTCGAAAATAATCGCACAGATACAGGTTCAAGGCCCAAAGAAAAAAACCCGATACGAGTAAACAACTAACTAAAGAGCTCGATACAAACGTAGAACAAACCTAGTCAAATCTAATGAGCCAGACAAACCTACCAAGGTTTCACTTAGGCAGATCGTCGTAAAAAGGCAAAAGAAAACGGCGTATATATAGGTGACAACCAAGACAACACCACGTGACCAAGGAAAAAAGAAAAGAAAAACGACACTGTGGGGGATGGGGTATAAATTTATTCAAATAACTGAAAGGGGAGGGGGTATTTTAAGAAAACACAAACAATAACGATAACGATACAATCGGGGGAGAGAGGCTTATTTCAGTAACCAAGTTTTTCTGTGTCTACATTTGTTAAGGATCTTGGTTTTAGAATTTAGTAGATCATGTCTGGCTCATTAGGTTTGACTATATATATATATATATATATATATATATATATATATATATATATATATATATATATATATATATATATATATAATGTTAATGGTCAGAGCTGAATCAGACCAGATGCCCTTCAATAGGGGAACACTAACATTAAGGCATTAATTATTATAACCAAGGTTCGTTGTCAAGTTTTTTTTTTAATTCTCATATACTTGAATTTTGATTGGTCATTGTAGATTATGTAACAGCGTTTCCCCTATTGAGGGGTGTTTGATTGATTTGAACCTTTTAAAACACTTTATTCTACATTCAACACCATCACTTGATAAGATACCAAAAGTGTTGAAACAAAATGGCTATTTTTGTAGTGATGTTATAACATATTTATGTTATAATTTTTTAACAAAATATTGGCTCTACTCTGTATTGAGCACTCTTTTAAGAATAGTATGTTTTGGTTATTGGAATTTCTTCCGTATACACCAATCCTATACTTTTTCTCATAAAGAATTGGAATAACCATTTATTGACTTATTTTGATCACTTCGATTTTTACGGACAGAGGGAAAAATGCAAATTACGTTCGGAAATTATTCATAGTCTTTTTTTAAGCTCTTCATCCAAGGAAGGCAATGAAGCCCCTAAGACGCAAGGGTTTACCGAGCGTGAGAGAATATGAGAAAAAGAAAACATTATTAAAGAAAGAGAACTCTAAAATAACGAGAATGAAAAGACAAAAGATAACAGTTGACATTGCATTTAAATTTCTGAGGATCAAATTTACTGGAAGGCAACGAGCCGTAAAAGAGAGTTCCACAAGAGAGAAGTGCGATAGAAGAAACTGTTACGATTCTATCTAACCATTTCAACTGTATGATGATGAAACCTTGCCACCAATCTAGTAGTATGTTTAAGTTCATAACGCATAGGTACGAAAGGGGGAAGCTCATCAGAACAGTTATCATGAAAATATTTATAGAAAAGGTACGGCGAAAATATGTTATGTTTGTAAGAAAGTGACTGAAGCCAACATGCCAGTAATATTGCACATTCTTCTTTGTATTCTATCAAGAATTTCTTAAAACATATCAGATGGACCAATACTAGACTTATAAATGTGTAAGATAGTTTATGGCGAGCACGACAGAGTAAACAAACTTTCCTAGCAGCAGAGTTAGCAATTGATTCAATATAATTATGCCACTTTATGTTAACGGAAAGCGTTAGCTCGAGAAGTAACAAGGAGTCACTCATCTGGAAGTTAGCATCAGCCATGCTGACGAAGCCCAAAAAGGTACTCTTAGCCGATTAAAAGAGAGTAGTTTAGTTTTGGAGTCCTTTAAATCAACGAGCCATTTCTTGCCCCAGTTAACAACACATTGAAGGTCATTTTCGAGCTCAGCAAACAATTTGATCATATCGAACCGATCAGAAGAAAAGGCCATACATATATATTCTAGAATCTTATCAACTAAGAGGAAGATAACTGGAACGGAGAATTCATTGGTCGCTATAGAATAATTTAAATTAGTTTCGCAAAGTGCTAAGATATCTTGAGAATGTTTTATGAGAAAAGAGTATGCTCTACAGAAATTGGTATTAATACAACAAACATTGAAGAAAGAAACGTTGAAGTAGGTAGGTAGGTAATTTTTTGTTTACTAAGCCAGTCAAAATAAAACTCACCTATCTTCATCGATATTTCTTTCTCGTATTTCTTTTAATTGTAACTGACTTGAGAAAATTATATTTTCAGGAGAAAAAAGCAAAAATAGTTCTCACTGTTCATCGTCTATGGCAATACAGAAACTGGTCAGAAGGTGTCTAAGACTAAAACATAATGTGGCCTCGGGGTTGCCCACCAGAACTATCTATAGGGACACCTATTTTTGCGCAACATGGCACGGCAAATACATGATATTATGCAACTGTTGACAAAAGTAGTCTCTGTAAGCGCTACCAAAGAGTTCAGCCTTTTTATTACCAGTCGGGATAGAGCTACCAGAAAACTGCCAAACCGGTAAGCTCATAATGAGAAGTGACAACTAGTAATCAGTCACCAATAAGTTAAGACGATTAAATCATTAAGGCCGTGGAAGAAAAATTAAAAAAATGAATGAAAAGAAAAAATTATTTTATTCTGTGTTTATGTAGACATGTTTCATTGAATACGACAGAGAAAGAAAATTGTATTGTTTTTTCTAATGTTAAAGATTTCCTTTGGGAATGCAAAGAGAACGTAAGTGTTAAATAATAGTTTCATACTATTATCTTTTAGTGGCAGTATATTTTGGCTCAGACCTTCAGAAGCTGACCTTAAGTCCAGATGGTAGACAAAACAAAGGAAGTCCTTTATGATTGGTTGAAACTAGCGTGGGAAAGTTAGAGAGATAGAAAGTGTTTTCGGAGAGTTAAGATTTGCATGTCGAACAATGCAAACGTGTTAATTTCGAGTATGAAAACTGCTCCCCAGTTTTGTGGGATAGCAACCCATCCCCTGGCTAGTTAATAATGGACACGTCGACGTATTTAATAAAGTAGGAAGTCAAAATCCCTTTTGTCGAAGTTCTCATTTTGCCTCCGAACAAACCTACTAGCGATTACCCCGCCGGAAGATGACAGAGAGAAGAATTCATATGAGTGAATCAAGACCATCGCCCCAAAACTACTCCCAGCACGAGGAAGGGTATACAACAGTAGAAACTGTCAGACATGATTATTGTACCCAAGTGCTTTCGGTTAATTTATTAGCCATTTTCAAGGGTCCGTTGTTAATATGCTTTCCTGTATTTATGTTCTAAGTTGGATTATATGAAAGCAGAAGTAATTTTGAGCTGTTCTAATTGAAATGTGGTGGCATTTCCATAATGAATCGGCCCAGAGACAATAGAAATTATGGACACTTTCTATATTCACTTAGCACCGACCATCTCTAAAAAAAGGAAAACTTTAAGTACATAAGAAAAATTTTAAAAAAATTTGTAAGATTTTCTTTGTATCTTTGTATGTATTTCTGTACATATACAGGGTGTCTCAAAAATGTACTCACTTTAACTGTCTCTAACACCCTTCTTTTTATTTCCTTTTTTTTGGTCATCAATTTGGACATTTGCGAACAGGATTCTTCAATTACATTTTTCTTCTGTATTCGGAGCTATTCCATTTCACTCTATGTTCATAAATAAAGGTTTTCTCGCCATACAAAGTGTGAGTACATTTTTGTGAGACACCCTGTATATGTATGTGTATATATATATGTATGTATGTGTGTATATATATGTATGTACGTATGCATGTGGTTAGAACGTTCGTATTCTGACCATGCGACACGGGTTCAAATCTCAACGTGGTAGGTTTGACAGGAAGGAGACTTCCTGAAGTTATCGGACTAGAGGGGTCGATCCCAGTGTTCGGCATCTTTGAAAAGTGCCTGAAAACCCTACCACGGGTTGACCCAAGCCTTGTTAGTGAAAATGAATAGACGGAATCCTTGGGGGTTGTCGATAGCTGTTAGCACGAAGTGACAAGTCATTGTGACCGAGGGTTTGACCGTGCTGGCCTTGTTCAAATTATTGATCACGCCAGATATCACGCTCTTTTCCAGAAATTGTAACTAAGGTCTGCTCAGCATAGTTGCAGTATAAACCACAGGTGGTCTCTGTGGGTGTTGAATAAACATAAATGCGCCTGAGCAAGAGTCTGCAATAGGGATTGGCTAGACGCCCTAGTAGACGGGTATATTCAAATACGAGTGGCCAGCTATACTACTAATGTATGTTTCACATTTGTGGGTTCACTCGCGGACTTGGGCCAAAACCAAACGCTTCTTTCTGTCAATATCTAACTTCTTTTCTCTCTGCTGGATTATCATAAAGTAGGAATTCCCGCAGATAATAATGCCTGCTTTTCCTTGTAATGTTTGCTGTTGATTCTTTATTGATTTAACCCCGTGTATAGGCACACAACTTCATACACAGTGCATTGTCTGTATGTTCACTTGTTCGTATCTATAGATGCATACCGAAATGGTGACATCATATAGACGCGTGCAATCAATTTGATGTTATCAGGTTGGGGGAGGGGACTTTAATGTGCCTAAACCTTTTTCCTTTTCAAAGTCAAGACGACAAAACTGGCCGATTTTAGTGATGTTGCTTACAAGTAAGAACACAAGTAAGAAAGAAAGCGAAAAAAATAAATAAAAACATTACCACTATATGTTCCCCTATTTTTTTGACTTGATGCGAAGCTACTGTTTTTTTTTTATCAGAAACATTCGCTTGAAAAGCCTGTTTTCGCTTCGATTCGTTCTTGACCTCTTTTGACCTGAAGATGATAAGATGGCCGGCTGATATGTTGGATCACGTGACTCTATGAAATAAATTATGAGAAGTGCACAGGTGGATTCTAGCAATTTCCAAATACTGTGATAAAAATCTACACATCTCTCCATTAATACTCTCCGGTAAAAAGCCATAATTTATTTATAGTGCAATGATTTTACAAGTATACTGGTACATAGTGTAAACATTTTCTTATTTCCAGTTATTTTCTTATGAGGATTTTAATTCTACTGTATAACACCGTACTCTTTTTAAAATCATTTCACCCCAAGCAAGACAATAAAGCCACTGAGATGTAGGGTGTTACCGAGTGTGAAAAAAATCTCAAAAGAAAGAAAAACATTATTAAGGAGAAAGAACGATAAAAGATTAGGAATTAAGAAGACAGACGATAACTATTGGCATTGCACTTAAATTTTTGAAGATGAAATTTTACTGGAAAGGAAGAAGCCGGAAGAGAGTTTCTCAAGCGAGAAGTACCTGCAAATGCTCAAGATGCATACATATATAGGTTCTACTATAGTATGATATCTACCGAGGTATTTGAAACCTACCGTCATTATTACTGGAAAAGGCTCAGGAAAAACGATGACCTGTTTACTATCTTTTGAAATGACATCAAATCAGTTTACAAACATTAAAATCACTATCTGATGATTTTTTAAAAATTTTTTTGTATAAAAAATTGTTAATGATTTTTAATACATAACCAGCTCACTGTTCACTGCCTTTAACCATAAACCTAACCCTAACCCCTAACTTTGACCCTAAGCCCTAACCCTAACCCCTAACCCTAACCCCTAACTCTAACCCTAACCCCTAACCCTAAATCCTAACCCCTAACCCTAACCCCTAACCCTTAACCCTCACCCCTAACTCTAACCCTAACCCTAAAATATTTCATACAACCAACAGTTGTTAAATATCATATCATAGTAGAAAATGAATAGTAGATATCATACTGTCGTAGAAAATGGACGGTAGATAGACACCCAAGCTTCTTCAGAATCTTCCATACGACATTTCTATTCATAATGTCAAAAAGCTTTGTTCAATCAACAAAGACTTGATACAGGTGCATCTTTTGCTAAATGTACTTCGCCTGTAATTACCTTACAGAAAACCCATATTTGTCGCCCCTCTGTTATGTATGAAAGCATACATTGATTCAGGAATAACTTAATCAGTGATATTCTTGAGAACTCTGCCCAGCAGGATCCGAGGCAACACTTGCTGACAACAAAGAGAAGATATATTCCACCGTAATTCCCAGTCGCCTTGCGCAGGTGACACCCACAGTCGCCCTCTTCCCTGTAAAGAGTACAACGATCAGTGCATCTATCCGATCATCTGGTACACTCTTTTCTATCCCAAACTTTTGTACTGTCTGTTAAAAGTTGAACCAGATTTTCACTTACACATTTTAGGATCTCAGATAAAGACCATCCGTACAAGATAATTTACACTATTCGTTTTGTTTTTATACAATTTTTGACTTCCTTAAGAGAAGCAGTTCCTGCCATATGTTCTTTGATAGGATTATAGGAAAGCGAGTTAACAATCACGTCGCTGAGAAGGCCTATTTAAAAGTTCGTTTAAGTGTTTTCGTTACCTGAGAAGGATGCCATTTGGTGCTCTGAGTAAATCTTTGCCACCTAAATTTCATAAAGGAGAAATCGAAGTGGTACACAGTCTATAAACTACCCGTAGCAAGTTATACAGAAGTTTTGTATTGTTACCATCAAATGCAGATTGAATCTTGCCTGATTTATTCCTCCACCAAATATCCAATTTATTCCTCACCAAATGACTGATTTATTCCCCCACTAAATAACTGATTTATTCCTTCAACAAATGTCTGATTTGTTCCTCCGCTAAATAACTGATTTATTATTCCAACAAATATCTGATTAATTCCTCCACCAAATGAGTGATTTATTCCTCCACCAAATAACTGATTTATTCCTCTACTAAATAACTGATTTATTCCTCCAACAAATAACTGATTTATTTCTCCAATAAATAACTGATTTATTCCTCCACCAAATAACTGACTTATTCCTCCACCAAATAACTGATTTATTTCTTCACCAAATGACTGATCTATTTCGTCACCAAATGACTGATTTATTCCTCCACCAAATGACAGATTTATTCCTCCACAAAATGATAGATTTATTCCTTCACCAAATGTTTGATTTATTCCTCCACCAAATGTCTGATTTATTCCTACACTAAATAACTGATTTATTCCTCCACCAAGTGTCTGATTTATTCCTCCACCAAATGTCTGATTTATTCCTACACTAAATAACTGATTTATTCCTCCACCAAGTGTCTGATTTATTCCTCCACCAAATGTCTGATTTATTCCTACACTAAATAACTGATTTATTCCTCCACCAAGTGTCTGATTTATTCCTCCACCAAATGTCTTGTATGTTACGGAGACTACGCTTTACTTTATGCTTCATCTGCATGAGCATTGATTTAATTCTGACGGATTCCTGGTCTTTTTTAAATTCCTCTCGTTAATTCTTTTCATTTAATAGCATTTGAAATTCTTAATCAGTTTTCATCGAACATGTCCTGATGTTTTTTCTAATTAACCCAGACGATCTAAAAAATAATTTGAACTCTTACTATCATTCCTTAAATTGAATGCTATCATTTATCTTCACCAGCTCCTCCATTTTGACATCCATTTTCAAACGAGACTTACTTTCGAATGGTTCTGATTTTGTTACTTTTGAGTTCCAGAACAGATAAATCATCTTTGCAGGAACAAAATGATTGTCAGCCCACCTTCAGGTCGGTTCGGCTTCCCTCATAACGCAAACATGGAATAAGACATACATACAGACATACATATATATATATATATATATATATATATATATATATATATATATATATATATATATATATATATATATATATATATATATATATATGTATGTATATGTATGTATATATATATATATATATATATATATATATATATATATATATATATATATATATAGTTGGACATTGAAGTCAACACCACTGGCGATAGTTTCATGTTTAAAAGCAATCTTCATGCTCTGAAAATTGGGTTTAAGTATGAAACAGACTGTCACCGCTGGGTATTAATCTCAATGTTCAATTCTATATTTGCATACGCTCTATCTTTGATATTGAGCACTTTGACCCATAAATATAGCATACCATATAACTATGTATTTATCGTATATATATATATATATATATATATATATATATATATATATATATATAAAATGTGTAAAAATCGGATATAAATGTATATGGAAAGATAATATAAATTAAAGAAAAGACAAGTGTACAAACTTTTATGCCAATGCGTTTAGTTCCTTATGTACGGAAAAGGCTGGCATAAATGCATACATACATACATACATATATATATATATGTATATGTAAGTTTAGAACGAATAGAGTGCAATTTAATGTTGGTTACATTCAATTGATTAATCATGGTAAAGCCCTCCAGCTTTTTTTTCTCGAAAAAAGAGGAGGTATTTTGCTTTTGAAATTAAATTAATCGTTCACTCGACAGTAATTTACAATCGCCTGAGGAGACGCATTAATATGCGTTGAAGCACGATCGCAATTGTGTAGCGGATTTTAACATGTTTTTGTTTTAATATCCTAAAATACATATATATATATATATATATATATATATATATATGTATATGTGTGTGTGTGTGTGTGTGTGTGTGTGTGTGTGTAGAACCGCCTATAAATCATTAAGGAGATAAATCAGCTACGAAACTACCTTGTTTCAAACTTCTCTTCATTTATGAAAGTGAAAAAATGAAATTACGTTTTAAACCTTGAGTGACAATAGTAAAAAGCGGTTCATTTCTTGAAATGCCAAGTCGTATCAAATGTACATCTGTAAATGTATATATATATATAAAATAAAAAACAAACGCATAGAGAGAATTTCCTTGTGTGTATTGATCATTACCATTTTAGTCTGGCTTTTATTGGTGCCTCTTTTCAACATCTAACCAAATAACCTTTCCCTTCCTCTTGGACATCGAAATATCTTTCCGTTGACGCCATTCACTATTTGCTTCCTGCTTAATTAAGAGTCCATTTAGCAGAGATTCTTGCCAATTCTTAGCTAATGTAGAAAAGGGGCGACATAATCAATACTTGACTCATTTAGAGAAAAGCCAACATCTTGAAAAAGAAATGTTTTCCAGTTTTGCGACAGAATCTGCTCATTCTACGTCATTCTACCCCAGAATCAAACATTTTCATGCAGACAACGAGCAAATATTGGACAGTGGATTCCATTGATTTGATTCATTTAGGGCGATTTATCAAGTATTTTACTTGATATTTTTTTTAGAATTTGAACTGAAAGGCTTAAAACTCGAACCTGAACAACCAGATTAATGTAACTTCAGTATCTGTCTATATTTCTGAGATGAGGTATTATGTACACTATTTACATTATTCGGACTATTGTCCTCATCTTTGTTGCCATATTTATTACAACATTTTGGCCCTTCAGTATCTGTCTATATTTCTGAGATGAGGTATTATGTACATTATTTACATTATTCGGACTATTGTCCTCATCTTTGTCACCACACATGGCACAGTGGATAAAGGCGTTAGTTAGATCCAGTGACAGGACCCAAAGAGTGCGAGTTCAATACCCGGTTAAGGCAGTGGAGAACTTTCAGAGGGAAATTAACAGGAGATAACTGATAACTGACATCCATTAGACATGGCACGTGGAACTAGAACAGTCTACCCCAGTGAGCGAAATAAAGGGTTTAGTTCGACATTCCAACCACCTGAAGAAGGCCGGTGCGTACAACGGTCGAAACGTTGTAATAAATAAGGCCACAAAGATGAGGACAATAGTCCGAATAATGTAAGGTAACTTCATATTTGAATCGTATTACATGCACGGAGATCACCTAAAATATGTATGGATGATCTCCGCAAATGGATTTCTGGCCGTAATCCAAAATTTGTGATGTAATCTGTCAGAAGTATTTCCTTTTATTTTAGGCAATATTAACGTTTACATGATTCTGTGAAAATTAAGTCATGAAAATGTTTGAAACGCTATAACTGACTTTGCTCTTAACATATGTATAAGATGTCTTCTTTTTTTTTGTGACAGAGATTTGAGTAGTTACCATTGGAACGATTAAGCTGTTTTCTACCGTCGATAAAAAGACAGAGATTCGCATGTCTATTTTGTAGGCAGGCAAATCTTCTTCACTTACAAAACTAACGAAATTTAATATTCATTCTCAGTTAACCTCTTGCTATACTAAATTCCAAAAATTATTTATCATGATTTTAATGGACTGTAAGACTGTTTCAGAAGCTCTTAATCTGGCTAAAATAAGATAATTTTATTTTCCTCTTCAAGAAGAAAAAAAAAAAAAAGAAGAAACGTTCCATAACTTCTATCAGTTGCAAAGAAGCTACTTTTGGACAGTGACCTTTTTTCATAGAGTAAGTACCTGAAGAATTCAAAGTTGAACAAAATAAGCCAGAACATTTCAAGATGGAACTGAAAACAAAAGATCGGATTCCATATTTTTTGTGATGTCTACGAACTCTCGTTTGACACTTTTGTAATGTCAACGAATACTCGTTGTCACTTCCGTATTGCTCGTTGTAGTAGAGACTCTGTAATCGCAGATATTACTATAGTAACGCCGTTGAACAATACTGGTGTCAGACGCTTTCGAATATCACTCGCACTAATAGTACTTGATCGATAATAGTCGCTCGAATAGTAATCCGTTTAGTGATCCGAATAGAGGAATAGTATAGTGGATAGAGTAGAGAATAGTGGTCCGTATAGTAATAGAGGATAGACTAGAAGTAACGATCGTTAGTCATCAGCTACTTCCTACATATATGCGTTTTCTCTATGCTTACGTGATCTACTTAATGCAATAATAGGATCGCCTATGTTTGTTCGGTAAGGAATTTACAAGAGAAAACAAATTTGGATTTTCAACTGGCATTCTCTCATTTTCGTCTATTTAAATGTTTTTCGTCAATATTGTCATATAGGAATAAAGTGTCGCTGCCGACACTTGAGTTTGAACATAGATCGCCAGTGAACAAATACAGGCGATCCCATTACTGAATTGAGTAAGACCACGTGATCATAGATGAAACGCATATATGGGAGGTAGCGTGCGTCTAATTGATCGCTATTTCTCTTCTATCCGCTATTACAATACGGGCCGCTATTCTCTACTCTATTCACTATACGATTTCTCTATTCGAATCATTATACGGATTACTATTCGAGCGTGTATTATTGTTAAGTATTAGTGCGAGTGGTATTCGAAGGCGTCTGGCACCAGTATTGTTCGACGGCGTTACTATAGTTGTATCTGCGATGACAAAGTCTCTACTACTCTGAGCATTACGAAAGTGACAACGAGTATTCGTTGACATCATAAAAGTAGCAACGAGTGTTCGTTGACACCACAAAAGAATGTCAGTTTTTTGTTTGCTTTCACAAAATCGATTACAAGCGGCCATTTTCACACATTTTAACATTTATAAACAAAATTTAATTATCGGTTTTAAAAATCGTCCAAAAATAAAATATATTGTTGGGACACGTTATTTGAGGAAAATTAGCAAAGTTAAATTAATCTGATTTCAAACAAATATTACTTACTTATAGCATAAAAAACGTAGTATACAAGCATTTCTTAACCACCCACGGGTCCTGTTTTTCTTACGTGTTCATTGATGTAACTGACGGGCTAAGGTGTTGACAGCTAAGTATGGATGACCAGAATTAGCATTAATTTATGAAATCTAAGTGAACGCATTTTTTAAAACTATCTAGTAGTTTTTTTTCAGGAATTATCTAATATTTAATCTTTTAAACCTTTAAATGGTAATGTTTAAACTAAAAATAAAATAAAATTATTTTTAAAATATTGCGGGTAAACGACTTTTATTAATCTTTTCAATCTTTGATTCTTAAATATAGTTTCCACTTAATTACAATATCACCTAAAAGAAAGAAAGTAATGCAAAATTTTAAACAATTTTTAAATTATTATAATTAAAATTTAAAAAAAGAAAACAATTCTTGTAAAAATTCATTATTCTTCAAAAAAAATTTATTAAGATAAAAGTGTACTTAATATAACTTATTTATAAAAGCAATTAAAAGTTTTTCTAACTCCCTTCCCTATTACTGTTTCCCTGACAATTACAATCTCCAACGGTTTAAGTGTAGCGTCAATCGACATCTCCAGTTGCCTTGATCTATTCACTTCCCTTCTCCACATCCTTTCATTTTTCATTCCTATCTGCTCTCGCTCCAAATCTTCTGTAACCCCCTTGCCTTGATCGACCCACTGTCTTTCTCTTTCTCCACATCCTGTCCTTTACCACTCCTATCTGCTCTTCCTCCAACCCTTCTTTAACCCCTTGCGTGATAGTGGCTTCCAGCCTTGCTTGGGGTGATACGCTTAAAAAAAAAAAAAAATTAAATATTGTCATAATTTTATTGAATTTTTTAGTTTACGATTCGGAGCAGATGTTCGGTAACTGGGGGTCCTGTTTGAAAAAAAAATTGGACGATTTACATTCTCCAAGGAGTCCTACTTTTTACTAATAAAAATTTTTGGAAAAAAAAAAATTTCTCGAAATTTCATGAAATTACGTAAGTGTCGGGGTAATATATGTAATAAAAAAATTTTTTACCAAGATTTTCTAAAAAAGAATTTCAAAAATAATTTAATTCCCCGTCGAGATAACATAAAAGAGGACACACAACAAAGAACTGGGGAGATTGGGAATCTTGGCACGGATCCTAACAAAAGTGAAAGCTGGAAACAAGCCAGGAACAGCATTTACTCGCATTAACTATTGTATTTTTTAAATTATTTTTTATTTTTTCACTTTAATTGTTACCATTTTTCATCTATGGTAGCCCAAACATTGCATTATTATGAAAAGATCACGTGCTTGGATTGGACAAATTGAAAAACGTTTTTAGTTAATTAAAGTTTATTAACTATTAACGATTAAACAATATTTGAATTATTATAAAAAGTTTCCACATCAATGTGTTAATTTTCTTGCTTAGTTATCTTTATTTTAATTTCATCTGTTATTAAATTTTAAAATTAAGTTAAGAACATTTTATAGTTCTTTAAATTCATTTTATTTTTTCATAAAGCATCTTCAAACGTAACTAAAAGTCAATAAAATATTAGATAATTGCTGAAAATATGTTAATTTGTAAAAATTACTAGGTAGTTAAAAACGAAAAAAAATGCGTTCACTTAGATTTCGTAAATTTATGTAAATTCTGGTCATCCATACTTGCTGTCATCACATCGGAACTTATCGATTCTTCAATAAAGATGAAAGAAAAACCTGACCCGACGTTAAAAAATGCTTGAATATTACTACTTTTTTATGCTACAACTAATTAATTTTTATTTCAAATCAAATTAATTTAGCTTTAAATTTGCTAATTTTACTCAAATAACGTGTCACAAATATGTATATTATTTTTGGAAACTTTTATAATTTTGATTTGTTTACAAATTTCTTAAAATTAAGAAAATGGAGGCTTTTGAGAAGATTTTCTGAAATAGGCCAAAAAGTTGAGATTCCGATCTATATAAATTCTATTTCAAATACACCAGAATATTTTACTTACTGGAAATAATAAATTTAATCATTTAGCTTTCAATTAAAGCTAAAATGAAATCTTCAAGAATGCTTTTTCATTTTTAAAAATTCACTTTAAACCTTAGGTATCGAAAATGTATACTGAATTAGTGGAGGTAAAGTACAGTAAGTGTGGCACAAGGCCAAAATGTGGATGAGGGTGAAGGTTTATTCATTTGTGTCTATCACTCATTGACATTTCTGTACAAACATTATTCAACAACATATTTACGCTTACCGGATGTAATGCACTCACCAAAAAAATACTTCATTTGCTGAATGAAAATTCTTAACTAACAATATATGCAAAATTTCTGTGGGGGTGGGACGAAAACTTTATATTCCCTGTGCTTATTTACAATGATATAAGTTGTTTGTGTGAAAGTAGACAAAACTATGATAGTATTTAAGGTTGCACCCCCACCCACCCATGGCACTAAAGATGGCAAAAAAATCAGTTAAGTGTGCAAAAAAGTGCGGGACCTGTAATACTTGCATAGCGAAAAAGCGAAACACGTCTCGCAACCTCCAGAGAATTGAAAAATATGTCGCCTATTTCCTGCTATTTATGCATTTCATTTTTATTTTTGGTCGTCGTTGTCATCTTAAAAGAGTAGCCAAAAATCGTTTGCTATGTTTGTGTCTGCCACTGACTTCGACGTCATACCAAGATGACGTCATTAACGAAACAAAATCTTGTTATAATAGAGTGAACCGAATAATTTATTACGTAAAAATATAAATATATATTACTATATAAAAATAACAAAACAAAAGTCATTGAAACAAAGCAAGTTCAGTCGACCAATGATGACAATTCGAGAACAACGTAACTATAAACAATTTTTTCTATCCTCTGCCAGCCGCTATGATGGAGAAAGCATTACCTCGAACCATCGCCAGTGAGACACGCTGCAAGAGCCACTCCGTTTCGCGAGGCTCGTTCCTTAATCGAGACGCAATCGCACCAATCCTCCGAAGGAACACCATCGAACGAGGGCCAATAACCCTGAAGTCTCCACTGCCACAGGAATTAAAAAAATCTATCAGCAAGAGAAGAATATTTATCAACAAATATCGTAAAAAAAGTATCAAATCCTTGCCACTGATGTCAAAAGGGCCCAGTAAAAGTGAGTGTCATATTTTGCATGAAATATGGAAACAGACGAAATACATATGTCTTGATTTGAAGGAAATATCTTTCTTAGATTGTCATTCTGCCTTATTTACAACCACTTCCTTGTAGTCTTTATTGATACATTATAGAAGGATTTCTTGTTGAGTATTCGATAAGAATCATATAGGAAAATTTGATTATTGCTTTGTAGAATAAACGTAGAAGATTATATTAGATATAGAATTTGATTTTTGCTTACATCCTGTGCTTTGGTAGAGAGAAATTAAATCGTTATTTCCAGCCTAATAGGAGAGGCGAAAACCAATGTTGATGATGTAACAGGTTAGAAAAGAAACGGTGAATATGATCTAAAAAATATGCGACTAGATTAACCATAAATTGATGAATTAAGTTGTGTTTATATTTTGGTGTTTATTTCAGTCATTTTCGAAAATGGAAGTTGAAAACTGAAGCAGAAATGTTGCCACCATATCAAGAAAAATATTTTTAATTGGAAAATAATTCGAATTTTATATTAATTTATCAATATTTGGGCATATTTTATATTTTAATACTCTTTTCAAAATAATCTTGTTGACACAATTTGTTCTATAAATGTGTATGTATGAAAGCGACTACAGGTGATGCAAGGCAGACAAGTATTGTAACGACTCAACGAAGGAGAACATTGCATCAATTAAGATTCCAATGCACCTCCGACAACCAATACACTAGCAAAAGACGCCCTCAACATGGCAACAACGAACACAAAAGATGGCCAAAATAGACTTCAGAAACAAATTAAAAGAACATCAAAAGAAAATGGCAAGAAATATGGAACTCTAAACCTAACAAATTATACGATATTCAATCAACTATGGAAGAATGGCTCCCATGCTTTACAAACATAAGACGGGAAGAAATAGTTTTATCCAGACTCCAAATTGGATATGCATATCTAACACCCTCATAGCTGCTAAAATATGAAACTCGTCCATCATGTAACAGACATTAAGTACCTCTCACAGTCAACTATATAAATTGATGAATTAAGTTGTGTTTATATTTTGGTATTTATTTTAGCCATGTTCGAAAATGGAAGTTGAAAACTGAAGCAGAAATGTTACCACCATATCAAGATAAATATTTTTAATTGGAAAATAATTCGAATTTTATATTAATTTATCAATATTTGGGCATATTTTATATTTTAATACTCTTTTCAAAATAATCTTTGTTGACACAATTTGTATTATAAGTGTGTGTGTGTGAAAGTGTTTGCGTCTGTAGAAAGAATTTTAGCATTGTTCATCATCATCATCATCATCATCATCTGGTTACACTGCTTGTACGGATTCCCGTGACTCTCTTTCGCCATCCAATTCTAGTTTTCATGATATTCGGCAGGTCAGACAGATTGCAGTTTGTGTCGTCCGTAATCTGCTTGATATAGGTCATGGCTTATTGTGATCTGCTAGCTCTCCGTTGTGTAAGATCCCACAATCACTCACTGGTCAGACAATCTTTCCATTCAAAGACACTCTTAGCTTCAGAGATGATCAGTGCACAAAGGCATGATACAGATCACAGTATGAGGGAAGGAAGACAATATCCGGTTGCACTGCTCACACGGATTCCCGTGACTCTTTTTCGCCATCCAATTCTAGTTTTCATGATATTCGGCAGGTCAGACAGATTTCAATTTATGTTGTCACAAATTTGGTTGATATAGGTCATGGCTTCTTGTCCTCTGCTCGCTCTTTCTTTGCAGGCTCGCAAAAAATATCTTTACTAACAATTTCGTCTTTAGCTCTCTAGTAATGTCCTGCAAATGTGTTCTTTCGTGATGTTTGATCCCGGACCAAGTTTTGCACACAATCTCTATTTGGTTAGATTATCTCTCCAAGTGTAATTCTAGTAAAAATATTATTATTAATTTCTTATAACGTCTTATTCATTTATTAGAAAATTCAGAAGGACACTTTTATCGTCTGCTTTTAAACATGACCGAAAGAAAGATTTATTAAATTCATTCGTTTTTATTTCATATAAATTTACGATTAAAATATTTTAAAAGTGAATTTACATATAATTTTGATTTAGATACATTTTTGTAGAAATAAATGACGTCATTATCCATTTAGTAGGGAGATGTCATTTAATCTTGAAACTTCACTGTAAAACGATTTAACTTTTATCGCTTGATGAATTTAATTCATAATACATTCATCACTATTTACATTGTTCGGACTATCATCCTCATCTTTGTTGCCATATTTATCACCAACAGGGACAGGACCCAAAGTGGTTAAGGCGCTGGAGATCTTGGAGAGGGGAATTAACAGGCGATAACTGATAACTGACATCCATTAAAACATGGCACGTGGAACTAGAACAGTCTACCCCAGCGAGCGAAATAAGGGTTCAGTTCGACATTCCAACCACCTGAAGAAGGCCGGAGCGTACAACGGCCGAAACGTAGTGATAAATATGGCGACAAAGATAAGAATGATAGTCCGAGTAATGTAAATAGTGTACATAATACCTCATCTCAGAAATATAGACAAATACAGAACGACAGAATTGGAAACCAGCGAGAAATTATTTATCTGTTTCACGTCCAAGCTCACCATCTGGTTGGATAGGATGAGGGCATCTTTGATTAGTCTACCCCAGCGAGCAAAGTAAAGGGTTCAGTTCAACATTCCAACCACCTCAAGAAGGCCGGAGCGTACAACGGCCGAAACGTTGTGATAGATATGGCAACAAAGATGAGGATGATAGTCCAAGCAATGTAAATAGTGTACATAATACCTCATCTCAGAAATATAGACAGATGCATTCACCAGTTGAAATGCATTTAGAGTTCAAATTAATTGATCACTGTATCGAAAAGTACATCGCAGATTGAAACAGACATTCATAATTTAGTGATAGATAAATCACCAAAGAGTTGGCAACCATTTTTCAAGATTACTGAAGCCGTTCGGCTGGATTTTATTCGATCATTTTTCATCTTTCTTTCTAATAATTATTGAACGATTTTTTAAAAAAAAATTGGCCCAATTATTGCAAGATTAATTTATATTTATATGTAGTATATTGTTTGCTTTACATTTGTTTGAAAGGTGAATTGTCGTCATGAATTTAGGTTGTGTCTTTCTCTATTCATTCATAAAGAGGCATTGATTATTGTGGACGACGTGGGCACATCGGCAGACAGCAACAAATGAACAAAACGGAAACTATATCAAATAGATCAGGAAGACAACAAACAATTCATTCATAGCAAATATACTAACCACTTGTGTGATATTAGCATCTGAGAGGAAATTTAATTAGCAGATCTTCATGCAAATCTCTCTTCTTATTTCATGTAATTATCGAATAAAGATATGAATCCCTTGTACGAAGAATACTGAATAAGTAACCAGATTATCTGTTGCTGACAGGTTTGCGTGTCTGCAGTAATGGCATTTATGGTGATAACATTTTGATCGGAAACTTTCGGACGCGTTTCAGAAACTTTTGAAAGTGGATGCTATCTGAACAACTATTCCTATCGCCGGATTAATTATTTTTCATTTTTTACTCGTGAAAAACTTGTGCTAGCCATTTCCATTGCAATTACAAATGTAATAAATTACTGCGTCCAATTTCAGTGGAGATCAGTGAGAAAAGAAAGGAAAAGGACAAAGTTTTAAAATCAGAATAAAATGTTGTAATTTTCCCATGCTTTTAGGAATTCAGAACCTCCTCGACACTGTGTCTTGGCTTTCCGATAAAAAAAAACAAAAAAAAAAACAAAACAAAAAACAAAACGCAAAAGACTCCAGGCTACAACGCGCCGACCATTTGTCTAAACAGGCAGAGTGTTATCGATTTTTTTTTCAGCGTTATAAATTCTGACCAACCTTATTTCCTTTTATTGTTACGGAGTGAGAAAAGACGGCTTTATTGCAAATAAATTCGATCCTAATTGAAATTGGGTGTCATAAAATGCATCAACAATGAATTTAAAAGAAGTCAGATAAAGGTATTGTCGTCTGTTGATGAAATAATGCTTCGTGTTTGGAGAGATTTTAACGTCCATTTAGAAATGAAATGTTTTATGTATTTAGGACAGTAAAAATCAATATCGTCCTTAAAATATCTTCTCAAACACAAACATTAATATTTTATAATTTATACTTTTCAAAATCGAATAAACTTGCGATTTTTGAAAAGTTAAACAGCTGCTGTTCTTAATTTTAAGGCGTTGTATAATCATAAAAAAATTAAAAATGGTGGTTATGAAGAGGAAGATGACAATGTCTGACGTTTTTGATAATGGAAGTGAGGTTGTGTCCATACTGTAAAAAACGATAATAATGGCAGTAGTGGTAATTTTATTGGTGGCGTTTCTTTGCAGAGATGATCCATAGAAAATACTGATAGGGTCATTGATGAGTATAATGATGATTGTGGTGGAATGGTTGTGACCTGCTGTATAGAGGATATTGCTGATGACAACGGTGACGGAGGTGACTTTGATGATAGTAGACGTGGTGTGGCAGGACTGTAAAAAAATGGCGGTTCTAGCGACTTTCATCACGGTGGGGCCACACACAGCAGGGGATTGTTGTAATGATCCTGTAAATAGTTTCGATTGTGTTGTTGTTTTTGATTTTAATGATAATGATCACTTGTGGTGGTGGAGATCAAACGTTTAAGTTAATTTGTGATGATCGCACGGTGGTGTTTTTCATAATGTGTATGCCTCTCCGCCGCCGTTTGTTTACGGTAGAGCTGGAATTTATGTCTGTGGTCCACAATAACGCATTTCATACACATCCTAGCCAAAGGACTTAATGACGATGTTAACCAGGTTTACGATTAACCTTAAAAGAAAGGTGTTAATTATACTATTTTTATCTTATAAGCCATCGGGTTGAAAGCAATCAATGTATCAGCTCGTCCAAGTCAGAGATAATAAACTTGAATTATAGTGCAGATGATTTCGAGAGTGCTATCCGGCATATCAGACTCATCTTTGAGGATATAAAAATAACACCTAAGGAGGAATTACACATTCTTGGTTCTCCAGTCTTTCCAATGGCCATTCGAGAGTGCTTGGATACTAAACATGTCATTCTAACAAGAATGACTGAGAAATTGCAACTAATTGATGCACATCCAGCTTGAAGAACAGTTTTTCGCTACCGAGTTTCCTCTACACTCTCCGAAGTGCCCCTTGCTACCTTGAACAGGATTTCTTAAATGAGATAGATATCACAATTAAGGGATGCGCGGAGCTAATTTGCAACGTCAGTTTCGACGACACAGGCTGGAGGCAGGCAAAGCTCCCTTTGAGTTTCGGCGGCCTGGGCCTTCGATCAGCGGTAGATTTGGCCCTTCCAGCATATCTTTCTTCACTTTCGTCCAGTCGCGAATTAATTGATGAGATACTCAGTGGATCATCTCAGTGCTTCTCGGATAGTTCTTTCGAACAAGCTTTCAGCGTCTGGACCCAAGAATTACTTTCTTTCCCACTAGACACATGAAAACAAAAAAGCTGGGATAAAATAAAATGCGAGGCCAATTTTACTAATTTGAGGCTCTCTCTGGATCAGCATCGCCTCGCCTGTCTACTATCTGCTTCACAACCGAGTAGTGGCGCCTGGCTCAACGCAGTGCCCTCTTCATCTACCGGTACCCTTCTAGATGATGAGTGCACTCGGGTCGGAGTCGCGATCCGTCTTGGACTCAAATTATGTGAGCGTCACAGATGCAGATGTGGAGCCTCCATCGATGAGTTTGGTTTGCATCCTCTCTCCTGTCGTCGTAGTGCCGGCCGATTTCAACGGCATGCAGCAATTAACAACATCATCAAAAGAGGTTTGGATGCAGCTGGGTTCCCTTCCCAAATCGTAGGCCTCGACCGTGTTGATGGAAAGCGGCCGGATGGCATTACCATCTTCCCTTTTAAAATGGGTAAGTCGTTGATTTGGGATGCGACCTGTGCAGATACATTTTCGGCCGGTAATTTGATCAGGTCCGCGGTTGAGCCGGGGTTCGTCGCCCGAGACGCAGAGATAAAAAAATAGCTAAATATTCTTCTCTTGCTGATAGATTTTTTTTTACTCCTGTGGCAGTGGAAACTTCAGGGGTTATTGGCCCTCGTTTGATGGCGTTCCTTCGGAGGATTGGCGCGATTGCGTTTCGATTAAGGAACGAGCCTAGCGAATCGGAGTGGCTCTTGCAGCGTGTCTCACTGGCGATGGTTCGAGGTAATGCTTTCTCCATCATTGCGGCTGGCAGAGGATAGAAAAAATTGTTTATAGTTACGTTGTTCTGGAATTGTCATCATTGGTCGACTGAACTTGCTTTGTTTCAATGACTTTTGTTTTGTTATTATTAGTTACTTTGTTCAATAAATTATCTTAGCGCTTAAAAAAAAATTATCAGCTTGTCTTTAACAGTAACGTGACGTCAGCAAAATATTTACACCGCGTCTGTGAAACATTCAAAAGAAAGAGAAAAGTTAACAGTTATCTCCGAAGGTAGTTAAAAAAAAAAAAAATTTTTTATGGGAAAACAACAGGCAATCTCGTTTCGATGACATGTTTATCGTTTAGAAAGTATTTACAAATTAATATTTGATAATATCCGGCTGTACAGATAATTTTGTATTTTATAATTTAAAAAAAATTATTAGTCTCGTCTTTGTTTCTTTAATCATAATGTTTTCGCCGCTTCGAAGAATGTATAGATTAAAATACCAAAAATTGAAGACAGCATCACATTAGTTTCATTTCTTCTTACTTGTAGAAACAAAGAAAGAGAATAGTGTAGCTGTGGCAGTGTAGCTGCGGCTGCCATTTGACGTGAATGGGATTTAAAACCATTTGACTGCGGAATGAGACATTCTATGTCTGATTTGTTTGGTTTGGTTTGTTTTACGGCATATCAACCTCAATGGGTCATTTAATGCCGACAACTTTTTTCTTCCTAGTAATATTTTTGTTTTGTCAAAAATCTATTTCTGTTAATATTTTTTCCTCAAAAACGTATAGCTGGTAATATTATTTTTCCAAAACGTATAGCTGATATTTTTTCAAAAACGCATAGCTGGTATTATTTTTTTCAAAAACGTATTATCAGAGGTTTTGCTATTGGACGTAGTTTATCATTATACCCAGGACGCTGATGTAGTTTATCGTCTTACCCAGGACGCGGATGTAGTTTATCGTCATACACAGGACGCGGATGTAGTTTATAATCATACTCAGGATGCGGATGTAGTTTATCGTCATACCCAGGACGAGGATTTAGTTTATCGTCATACCCAGAACGCGGATGTAGTTTATCGTCATACTCAGGATGCGGATGTAGTTGATCGTCATACCCAGGACGCGGATGTAGTTTATCGTCATACCGAGGACGCGGATGTAGTTTATCGTCATACACAGGACGCGGATGTAGTTTATCGTCATACTCAGGATGTGGATGTAGTTTATCGTCATACTCAGGACGCGGATGTAGTTTATCGTCATACCCAGGACGCGGATGTAGTTTATCGTCATACTCAGGATGCGGATATAGTTTATCGTCATACCCAGGACGCGGATGTAGTTTATCGTCATACCCAGGATGCGGATGTAGTTTATCGTCTTACCCAGGACGCGGATGTAGTTTATCGTCATATCCAGGACGCGGATTTAGTTTATCGTCATACCCAGGACGCGGATGTAGTTTATCGTCATACCCAGGACGCGGATGTAGTTTATCGTCTTACCCAGGACGCGGATGTAGTTTATCGTCTTACCCAGGACGCGGATGTAGTTAATCGTCATACCCAGGACGCGGATGTAGTTTATCGTCATACACAGGACGCGGATGTAGTTTATCGTCATACACAGGACGCGGATGTAGTTTATCGTCATACCCAGGATGCGGATGTAGTTTATCGTCTTACCCAGGACGCGGATGTAGTTTATCGTCATATCCAGGACGCGGATTTAGTTTATCGTCATACCCAGGACGCGGATGTAGTTTATCGTCATACCCAGGACGCGGATGTAGTTTATCGTCTTACCCAGGACGCGGATGTAGTTTATCGTCTTACCCAGGACGCGGATGTAGTTAATCGTCATACCCAGGACGCGGATGTAGTTTATCGTCATACACTGGACGCTTCTATGTCTGAGGTGGCAATTATTCTACCATTTTTCGAACAATAAGAAGGCTATACCAGGAATATGTGAATTTCGGACAGACATGAATGGCACGGAAAAATGTCAAGCGACTACAGGTGATGCAAGGCAGACAAGTATTGTAACGACCCAACGAAGGAGAACATTGCATCAATTAAGATTCCAATGCACCTCCGACAACCAATACACTAGCAAAAGACGCCCTCAACATGGCAACAACGAACATAAAGATGGCCAATACAGACTTCAGAAACAAATTAAAAGAACATCAAAAGAAAATGGCAAGAAATATGGGACTCTAAACCTAACAAATTATACAATATTCAATCAACTATGGAAGAATGGCTCCCATGCTTTACAAACATAAGACGGGAAGAAATAGTTTTATCCAGACTCCAAAGTGGATATGCATATCTAACACCCTCATAGCTGCTAAAATATGAAACTCGTCCATCATGCAACAGACATCAAGTGCCTCTCACAGTCAACTATATACTCTTAAGTTGCTACCATCTCAGCCAAAGTCGAATAACAAGCAAACAGTACAAAATAACCTTTTCAAAACACTAAACTAAATAATATAACTAACTTTATACCAAAAATATAAAACCAGAAAAACTCTCAACAAAACTAAATGAAGCCTTTCGTATATTTTGAAAACTGAACAAAAAGAAAAAGAAACCTTCCGACTTCATAAAAATTCCCACTAAAAATAACAATAACCAACTTGTATCCTAAAGTGAATACAAAATAACTTGTATTATAAATCGGCATCTCTAATAACTGATTAAAAAGAACAAAAACGTTCGGCAACTGACCTGTGCCCCCAACTAAACCTGACCAACATATGACATCAAACTATACCGAAATCAACTACGTCTTAAAACATTTATCTGACTTTAAATAACGCGATAGTGTTTGAAAGGTCGTTAAGCAGAAACCAAACCAAGGCAATCAACACACTGTACGACACACTCTGCTTTCCAAGGGGTTTCGTAGTTATCGATCAGAATAGATACCATGGTTGACACTACGGTATCGACTATTGCACTTGGCCAGATAAAATCGCCATTGGACCGTGAAAGAAATTGCTATGTAAGAATGTGTATCTCCTATTTTTTCTTTGAAGAACAGAAGCGACGCGATTAAGTGCCGCAGCCGGTGTGTGGGTATATCTGTCCAGGTTCGTTTCTGTGTTGTCTGATCAAACGAATCAGGTGTCCACATCTTTTGGTCAGATGGCCGAGTTCGTGTGTGGTGGAGACCGCGCGAGGATATGACTCCAGGCTGTCAGGAGCAAGCTGCCTCTGTCTCTGTAATGATGTCGGGTGAGTTTTGTTGGAGTTTGCAGTGAAACTGAAGTTTGTCTACACAGGAGATAAAGGCAAATCTTGTTGCAGGTTATTTACGCCGTTTCTTTGTATGCCGGTGGTGCCTTGTTCCATCAACATAACGCAATACTCCCATAAGGCGCGGGAAACCTGATACGAGGAGCATATAGCTGAATTGTATACCACTGCCCGCCTCCCAACACGTTCGCTAGATTAAATCCCATTGAATTATTAGTTAAACTACTATCTTCCATGATTCTCTCGCGTACATTCCTATCTGCTCAAAGCGTATCCAAATGTAAACAAATGACGTCACACATTATGAAATGGACAAAGTCCGACAATTATTTTAAGACATTTTTATGTTTATACATTCTTTTTATAGATCCAAATATTTAAGTAAATGCTCTGCTTATAATAAACAGTATTAAACAACATTTACCGGCCTGAATGTCCGAGAAATTACGCCATGAGCAGATATGAATGTACGTGAGAGAATCATGAAAGATTGAAGTTTAAAGACAGTAAAATTGACCTTGCTAACCGAACGCTCCTCTGTGGCTCAGTCAGGCTATATAACGGTTCCGTATAGGACACAGGTTCGATTCCTGTCGGAGGACGAATATTTCTATGAAACTTTCTCGGAATTCAGGCTGGTAAATGTTGTTTAATACTGTTTATTATAAAACAGAGCATTTACTTAAATATTTGTATCTATAAAAAGAATGTATAAACATAAAAATGTCTTAAAATAATTGTCGGACTTTGTCCATTTCATAATGTATAGTATTCATTGCTTGCGTGTAACAAAACTAAATGTTTGATATTAAAAGAATAAATGATAACAAGAAAAAGAAACAAGAAAAAGAAAGTGTTGCGTTGTGAGTGGTAGAAAGAGTGTGGTGAATTCCGAATGCATTTCAAATCGAGGTAAATGCTGTTCATCATCATCAAAAGTGAATAAAAATGAACACGGCCTTCACATTTGCGTTACAATGCCTGCATGCGCATGCGCAGACGTTATTATCCAGGGAAAACCTGTTAGCATATTCACACTCAAGTTACCTACCTACTGCGTCATTATAGTATGCAATTTAAGACGTCATAGTATACGTCACAGTGTTCAAATGACGTCTCAATAACATTTCGCGAGATATTTATTGTGAAAATTTCAACAATGCAACTCATGGCCATTTGATATGAGAAGAAAAAAAATCTGGTCATGCATTGGCTAATATTCCAAACCACCACCCAAAATCTTTTGACGCCCAACAAATTCGAATTCCCTATTCCCGATAATATTACTCTATTTGTTATGATCCAAGTCGAGATTCCCAACCTCCCCAGTTTGTTTTGGTCCCTTTTCATCTCGACTGGGTCAGCTTTTTATTTCCCATGTCCGTATTTTTTTCTCCTCTCCCACTCCCTTAGCGAGAGAGCTTCTTGATTTTGTCCCATGGGCAGAATACAACGGCCTCTCATTTTGAGGGTTGGACGGGCCCTACTAACATCAGTTATGTTTAGTTTACTTTGTGATTATATTTAGTTTGTTTTGGGGTTCATTCCCTCCCCTCTCAATTTAGTCATCCATAAATTTTTAAGTATAAATTTTATAATTTAGATTTTTATGGCATGAAGTGAGTTTTGTAGGACCCCCTTGAGAGGGTGCGGTATTATGGTGTATGGAGGATTGAGTGTTGACGGACGAGTTTTTATGGTGAATGTGGAAATTGTAATGAGTGAATGGGTCGTGAATCAGGTTAGCTAGGTATAAGATAGTGTCGACCAGCCTCAACCCATCCCCATTTCTCGGCTTTGTGCCATAATTGAGTATTTTCACAATAAATCTCAATATTACTCTATTGATGTTAAAATGTCCCCCAAATATTGCACTATCGAGAAAATTTAACTTGAATAAATAATCTGTTTGCATTCGACCTTTTTTGCCTGAATTTCAGATTTTTATCAAAGGAATCAGACTCTGTCTATATTTCTGAGATGAGGTATTATGTACACTATTTACATTATTCGGACTATTGCCCTAATCTTTGTCGCCATATTTATTACAACGTTTCGGCCATTCAGTATCTGTCTATATTTCTGAGATGAGGTATTATGTACACTATTTACATTATTCGGACTATTGTCCTCATCTTTGTCGCCATATTTATCACAACGTTTCGGCCGTTGTACGCGCCGGCCTTCTTCAGGTGGTTGAAATGTCCAACTGAACCTTTTGGTTTGCTTCCTGGGGTAGACCGTTCTAGTTCCACGTGCCATGTCTAATGGATTTCAGTTATCAGTTATCTCGCGTTAATTCACCTCTCCAAGTTCTCCACTGCTTTAACCAGGTATTGAACTCACAACTCTTTGTGTCCTGTCACTTAAGGACACATGGCACAGTGGATAAAGGCGTTAGTTAGATCCAGTGATTATATGAACTGTTGTCTTAATATCTGTCGTTTTTAATGCATCGTTTTCGACGATAAACTCTTAGGTCTTCCTCAAATTTATGTCGTATTCGGTCTTTACAATTTGCTGAATACTCTTTCTTCCCTCTTCGTCGCAGTTAATAAAAAAAGAGAATCATTTTCATGGGGTTATGTCCGGCACGGCACTATTTTTTTACGCGTAGACAGGACATAATATAAAAAAACAAACTGCGTAGAATTGATTTTTCAGTTTTATTTTAAAGTATGATTCATGAGGATAAAAGGTATGTTTGCTGGTTCTTGCTTTAACACTTGATATATATTTGAATCTTTTTAAAAAAGCATATTTTCAAATATATAACTGTAGTATCGTATGCAAATTAGCAAATTAGATATACAAATATAAATAGAGAACAACTGGTGAACATAGGGTGGTTATGCTTAGCAAACCCGGTTGCTATTCAGGACACGGCGAACTGTACTACGACTACACCTACGCAGAGAGATAAGCGAAATAATAATAAATAAAACATTTCTTTATTTTAAACAAAGTATCTATTAACAAAATAAAAGTAAGCTTATTTTATTCTTCATTGAACTTAAGGCGCAACTCTAACAAAATATAAAAAATAAGAAATCCAGGTGAAGATTTTAAGTGGGAATTTCTAATATTATTGTTCGTCTCTTGTTTTCAAAATGCATTCATGAAGTCATTCAGAATATTCTAGAATCTTTTCTGCAAACCTAAGTGGCCTTCAGATTTTAGTAGCACTTGATTGCTCAAAGCTTCTGACATCAGATTCACTTCTGTTAATTACGTAAGTCACTTCTGGCCACTATGACGTCGAAACAATCTCACTGATTTAGATTACAGGAAGGCATTGTATGTCGTCATCTTGTGACGTCAGAAGATACGAAACAGACACTGAGCAAAAAACAAAATAATAAAAAAACAAAAAAAAAAACAACCTTTTTCTCATTTTATATAGCTGAATCGGGAATCGACAAAAATAGTTCGTCGCTGCATATACACTGATGCCGGGGTGAACGGACGTGTTTTTTAATTGCTCAAAAGAAAGCGATGTCGTATTTTAAAAGGGAAGTCTTGATTATTTTAATTATCAATTTAGCTTTATATTTTTCTTTGTTTATTATAATTTTTATCATCTTATTTATTATGCCTGTATAATCTTTAATTATTAAAATACATATTTGTTTATTTTTTAAGATAAGACGTCGCTTCATGGATTGTCTTATTTTTAAAAATAAGTGTTATTTAACAAGTTTAATTTATTAAGAAGAATGTCTCACTAAGATTTATTATATGAAGACCATTTAATGCTTTGTATTTGTTAAATTACTTATAAATTGGCACGAATAATTCTACTCTATATTTAAGCGTAACATTTCTCTTATGGAAGAGGACGTCATTTTCGAAATTGCAGGAAAAGAATTTCGAGTAGTAATATTTTTTTTCTTTATCTCTGACTATTTGTTCAATATTGTAGATTTCTTTCTTTATCATTTATTATGCAAACATTTTTAACATTTGCCTATAATTTTATTCATTTATCCTTTTCTTATTTATTAATTGTAGTGCTATATTTTTATGGATGGGGACGTCTTTTCAAATTTGTAGGAAAAGCGTTTTGAGTTGTAACGTTATTTTCTTTTGTTGACTACTTTTTGGTTCAGAATAGTCATTTTTTTTATTATTTATCTTTCAAGTATTTTTAAGAAAATAATTTTCTCGTGTATTTGAGGATAATTTCATAGTTTTATTCTTTTCGTGTTTATTTATTGATTTCTATTATCATCTAAGATGATAGTAATAATAATTCTTAAAGTGGTACATTTTATAAAGAACTGTTTACTCTGACATCCATTATAAAATAATATATATATATATATATATATATATATATATATATATATATATATATCCGGCATCCGTCCGTCAAGCGGAACCAACGCGGCTGCAGGAGTTGCCGGAAGGTAGCACAAAGTGCCGTCCATCCGCCTTCGGGGCTCCACTCCGGGTTTGAATTCAGAGTTGTCCTTCTCCTAGACTAGTTGCCATCCAAGGCTATAGAACCCAGTCTGTCCTGCTATTTATCCATAGCTGGAGGGAGAAGAAGAGGATTCACACCTTTCCCAAGGGCATTAGGACGTAAATGAATGTAATGGATATCGGATTGGATTGATTATATATATATATATATATATATATATATATATATATATATATATATATATATATATATACTTCGTGTAGATGTAACTCGTCAACCCAGGAGGATAGTTCATCTAAGAGAAAGAAAACTTTGAATTTAATGCTCCTCTGCTTTACGGTCCTTACCCAATCAGGGGAAAGGCTTCGGGGGTAAAACCTAAAACCTGAGGACAAATCCAGAGCCGGAGTTCCTAAGAAAGTCTGATGTTATGTTCAACTTTGTTCTGGCAACGCATGCGACGCCGCCGGTGTCAAGTTTTATTAGACTCTACCTTTCCCTTGGACAGTATCGACGGCGTGGATAGGGAAGATATGCTGCATGGGCAACGGCCGATCTATCATCAAAACGTGCCCAGGTGTGCACTCTGGAGAGGACACTCCAGCCTCGCCTCACAATGAGCGCAAAACACGGGAAGCAACAGTCTACTGATGGGAGGGGTCCGAAGATCCTTCTGTTCGGCGAACTGACCACCGGCAAGAGGGCACGAGTGCAACCTTATCTTCGCTTCAAGGACGTCTGAAAATGTAACATGAGGGCGATATCGAGAGGTGGGCAGACGTCACCAACGATCGATCACTCTAGAGATGCAATTTACACTGAAGAGCCGAGCGGGAGATGAGAAACGGAGGTGCGCTTTCTGCCGGGGGTGAAGCGTGTTCAAAGAAGCGAAAACAACTGTTATCGACATCTCGGGGCAGAGCGTCTTCACATGCATTTATTGCAATCAAGACTGTCACTGCAGTGTGCGCGCCTGTACAGCTATAACAGATGCTGCGTCACCAACAACAGCTGAGATATATTTTGGGGGTCTCTCGAGACCAACTGATCACACACACACACACACACACACACACATATATATATGTATTTTCGTAAAAAATGATTTAAATTGTATATATATATATATATATATATATATATATATATATATATATATATATACCAAGTCTAGGATTGGTGTATACGGATTAAATTCCAATAACCAACAATTACTATTCTTAAAAGAGTGCTCAATACAGAGTAGAGCAGATATAATTATTTATTTAAATATTATAACATAAATATGTTATAAAATCACTACAAAAATAGCCATTTTGTTTCAACACCTCCGGTGTCTTATCAAGTGATGATGATTCAACATCATCACTTACATACATATATATATATATATATATATATATATATATATATATATATATATATATATATATATATATATATATATATGCAAGTATAGGATTGGTGTATACGGAATAAATTCCAATAACCAACAATAACTATTCTTAAAAGAGTGCTCAATACAAAGTAAAGCAAATATAAGTATTTCTTCGAAAATTATAACAGAAATATGTTATAAAATCATTACAAAAATAACCATTCAGACACCAGAGGTGCTGAAAGAAAATGGCTATTTTTGTAGTGATTTTATAACATATTTCTGTTATAATCTTCGAATATATATATGTATATATATATATATATATGATGAGTGTATTATTATGTCCCCTGTGAAAAAGCGGTATTTTGGTGCATGTTGGTGAAGGATGAGTTCTTATGTTGATTGTGTCAATTGTTAGAATAGATGGGACGTGAATCGAACCAGTTAGGAGCCGGACAGTTACTAATGAGAAACTTTCCCCATCTCCCGTCGGTCTTGTACTATAATCATTGCATTTTGCTGATTAAAAACACATACTCCTACACACACACACTACATATTCACACATGATTACATAACACAGGGATAGCTATATTTACGTAAAAATAATTTAAATTGTATATATATATATATATATATATATATATATATATAGGTAACTATACTCGTGTCGAAAAACCTTCGAACTCTTGATTTAACAATAGCCAAATCAATCACGAAGGGAAAAAAAGGTTTTAAAAAAGAAATAGCCAGGAACATGGAAGTCTGTCGAAAATAATCGCACAGATACATGTTCAAGGCCCAAAGAAAAAAACCCGATACGAGTAAACAACTAACTAAAGAGCTCAATACAAACGTAGAGCAAACCTAGTCAAACCTAATGAGCCAGACAAACCTACCAAGGTTTCACTTAGGCAGATCGTCAGGTTATATATATATAAAAGTGAACATAGAAGTCAACACTTAGAGGCGACAGTCTATTTCATGCTAGATGCAATCGTCAGGCCTGTGTTGAGAGAATTGTAAATACGGTTAAAATCTATTAATTTCCAAAAAATTTTAAATCATTTTGAACTACGGCAAAGTTATCGGGAATATTAAATTTAATCTATTAGATTGAAATTAAAACTAAAATAAAAGCTTCAAGAAAGATTTTTCATTAACAAAAGTTCATTTTAAACCTTAGGTATCATTTTTCGTTGGAGGTACCTAATTATAAAGAATATTGAGTGAAAATATGAAAAAAAAAAGCTAACAAACTAATTTCACTAGTTTTTCTTGTATAAAATATCAAACGGATTAGGACGCAATATTTGTTCAAGAACATCGGATTGAACCTGAAACGATTTTATTAAACACGCAATGGAATACAACATCAAAGTTCTTATCCGATAAGCAACGGCTGTTGGTTGGGGCTAGGATTCAATTTTAATCAGTTTATATCTGATTTTACTGAAGTTAGTTATACTGTAAAATAATTTAAAAAAAATCTCTCTCATATTATCAAGAAACTAAGTGATGGATTCTTTATTATAATTCCCAGTTCAGTGACCAATGCTTGTACGAATGGGTGTTGGAAAATTATTTGATCAAATCACTTTCCAAAAATCTAAACACAAATAACCAAATATGAAATATTTTTTGAAGGTCGCTGTTATAAAGCATATAAAATATTAGGTTATTATATAAAATACGACTTTTTCTAAAAGTAAATGTTTTCAATAACAACTTTCTCCCATGTACCGTATTTGACGGCATATAAGGCACACGTGTTTTTACTAAAAATATCTTTTAAAAATGCCCTGCATCTTATATGCCATATGTTGGTTTAACATTCGCAATAGTCGACCGAAATTAGCTACCTGGCAACTCCTATTAGCTTAGACTTTAAAGTAACTTTACCTATTGTCATTATCTAAAAGGCTATATTATGCAGAATAATTGATAATATTCATTACGAGCAGCATGGCCCGTGCTTGATTCAAAAATCGTACAACTCATACAGCAATCGCTATCACTTGACTTAAAATATTTTTGCCCTTCCTTGTCTTTAAAGGAGTGCTCTTTGCCGTGTTGATGTTGCTATATGCCTTACTTCTTGCCTATCATATATATATATATATACTAGCAGCATGAACTGGCGTTGCCCGTGCTTGACTCAAAAAATCGTACGACTGATACAGCAATCCCTTTGCCGTGCTGATGTTGCTACATGCCTTACTTCTTGCCTATCCCACACTGCGAATTTTTTCTAAGCTCTATACTAAACATTAAATCTGTTACGAAAAAAGAACTAAACAAAATGAACACAAAACGATCAGCTTTGAAAAAGGACTCGTAACTGGAAAAACCGAATGAAAAAAGAATGTTAACAACAAATATTTTTCACACCTAACCCAGTTCTGCGGAATCAGAATCAACGTTCAGTTTAAGCAAGCGAATGAGCCAATTGGAGTAAAGTGCCATGCAGATTTAAATTTTCCCCACTTGTGACGAATGCAGCTATCGGGGTTTTTTTTTGCATGCTAGCATGCTAGTTAACATTCGTGTCAGTCAGCAGTCAGCTCTCACGCTGGCCAATAGAATCTTCCTGCCTATTTGTGGCAGCCAGCTATAGGCTCTCACTCTGGCCAGTAGAAAATGGCCTCAAACTACATGAAAACTGCCGTAGAAGTATGAAAAAATCGATTATTTTCACTATCGATGGGAGTTGGGAAATACAAAGTTGGTCTTGGCCTTTTCACTAACTTGGAGCATGTGCATATAAATTATGGTGCAAATCCGTCGAAAATTGTGGTCGTGCATTCGGTACACACACACACACACACACACACACACACACACCCACACACACATACACACACATCCTGCCTTTTATAGATAGAGATGTTAATTTCATCACGTTTACTATTAGTATTTTGTTTCACTAAAATTATAAGCAATGAATTCAAATTATATATTTGTAAAATATATTTGTTTCATTAATAATATTTTTCTTGCAATAACTTCCGGTTGCATTGGTATAAATACAATCAGAATTTTTATATCCTAATTATTCCACTAAGACGTTTACATGACGCAGGTTCTACAGATCATATAAAGGAAAATTTTTCACCGAATTTTAATGGTAACTGTACTGTTTTGCTCAGTTGTAATAATTGCTTGATTTTTATTTTGTTTTCTTACCATTGGATATAATAAAGTTTTTATAGGCTCGTGTTCTTTTTTCTATTATTTTTTGTTTAATTGTAATCATGGCTTGTTTAACCAAAATAATACCTCATAAATATAGCCTAGGCTGTACAATTTACTAATAATTTTATTAATTTTACTAATTACTAAATTTTTTTTGATTTACCCTGGTGAAATTGGGGTGCGTCTTATACACCTGTGCGTCTTATATTCCGTCAAATACGGTAACTCTATTCCAAAGTGCGATTACAATGCCAGGCTTGCAGTCATCAAATCCGTTTTTAACTCGACTAAACTTGTCTCTTGACATAAATGATTAGAAGCGTCGGAGAAATGCTCAGTGGAATGAGAACAAATATACGTCTCTAGACGAAATAAGGGTTCGAAATTTCCTGAAGGTTAACTCGATCGGCAAACACCGGATGATGGTCGGAAAGCAGAACGGCCGAAACGTGATAACACCACCAAAGATGAGTACCATAGTCCGCTTGTCAATAACTATAACTTCACATCTCAGAAACTCAGACAGAAATTTTCAATTCAATTTGAATTTTTTCTAAGAACAACAATATTTTCCCGCAAACAACAAAGTTGGAAATTCAGAATCACATTTCTATTTGGTACAATGAAATTTTCTTTGGAATACTTCCCTTTCTTTGTTAGTTTAGTTAGACTAATTTGTTTTTTACGACTTATCAACCTTTTGCAGGTTATTTAAAGCCAGAAAATATTTTTAGACTGTGATAGGGTTTTGGAGATTAATATGATTTACTGATACAATTCATAATAATTAACCGATAGTTGGGGGAAAGAGGTAAGTTTTTACCTTGACCAAGGGTATTTGCGTGCAAGTCAATATAATGAATCTAACCGAAATTGGAACCCGGATATCCGTTTTTCCATTACACCACCCGCACATCCAGCCTTGCACCACCTGGTATTCTAAAGCGGTCATTCATCTAGGTACAGGTCAGGCTCGACATTGCTTAACTTCGGTGATCGTTCGAGAACCGGTGTTTCCACGTGATATGGCCGTAAGCATCGCTCTCTGAAGAAGTCGAACGAAGAAATAGCATGAATTATGTAATTAACAAGTCTAACACAAGGCTACAACAGTGGGTGGCAAAACAATAACTTCTTGGCCCTCGCTTTTGTTTTTGATCCTTAACGGTACATAGTATTTCTAAGTTGTCACCCATCTAACTGATGCTCAGATTTTGATGGTGCTTAACTATAGTTGGTCATGTTTCGGGAAAGAGAAGGACCACATCAAACTTGGGACGAATCCAAAATAATAAAACGGGGACAAAGGTGGAGTAGTTGAAGGGAGCGGCAAATATATATATATATATATATATATATATATACACAAAAACACACACACACGCACACACACACACACACACATATATATATATATATATATATATATATATATATATATATATATATATATATATACCACTCCTTTCAGCTAATACACATACACACATCACACACACACACTGCCAAAGAACTAAAAGATAGCATACACTTAACGCATACATTTCATTCCCAGCAACCAATGAAACTGTCAAAATGACCAAGGGGGGAATTCTTAAAGTCAAGAATCTTCCATCCTCTATCTTAAAAACAACTTGAAAGTGGCCGTTTGAACGATACAAGGACTGACCAAAATTAACGATGAAAAACAAAACAAATGAAAGCTTCAGATAAAGTCCACTTTCTTCAGAAACAGTCATTCACCCCTGTAGTATACTGCTACTAAGAAGCGGTGATTTTTTCTCCTGATGATGGGCATGCTGGTCGAAACTCGTCGAGTAACCCAATTGAAATAATAAAACAAAAAAACCCATTAATATACAACCCAGTGTGTCTGAAAAATATAATATTTTTATTATTCAAAACACACACACACACACACACACACACACACACACACACACACACACACACACACACACACACATATATATATATATATATATATATATATATATATATATATATATATATGTATAATCAAACGAGATCTATTTTATAGGCGATTTGGTCAGGAGTTTTAATCAGAAACACAAGACCACAATAAAGAATACTCAGTTAGGATGGAACTAATTTGCATTGGTCGACAAGAAGCATCTGCTAACGAGCTCTTTATAGCAGGGAAAAACGACAGTAAATCGCATTCAAGTAGTGAACTTTATAATCATTATTGTTGTTACTGTTGTTTGTTATTTTGCAGCTGCCATTTACAAAAGCATCCACGTAAGTCTTCTTGTCCTTCTGAAACAATACGGAGGAGTAACGTGCGAATGCCATGTACTTGACTGTTTTTGTAAACTAAGCTCGCAATGAGCGCTGTGTAGGCGACCTTAGAAACCTCACAGATGCCTTCCTTATTTATGACTTGTCGGTCATAAATAAACTTGAACATTATCCGTTAGTCTTCCTTGTACATTGGGCGATTAAGGCCAAGAGAAGTAACAGTTCACAATCAATAAAAGCAGTATTAGATTCTCGCCTCACAAAACTCCGTTCAAACAACTTTTACAGCAACGAAAATGTTATTGTTGGCATGCAACGTTTACATGCAAGGAAAGCATTTCAATAAAAACAAAATGTTTCACATATATAGGTAATGACTATATATCTGAGATAAGGGATTATTTACATTATTTACATTATTCGGACTGTTATCCTCATCTTTATTGCCATATTCACTACGTTTCGACCTCTATATATCTGAGATGAGGTATTAAGATTATGTACGTTATTTATATTATTCGGACTGTTATCCTCATCTTTATTGTCATATCACTACGTTTCGATCTCTATATATCTGAGATGAGGTATTAAGATTATTTACGTTATTTATATTATTCGGACTGTTATCCTCATCTTCATTGCTATATTCACAACGTTTCGGCCGTTGTACGTTGCGGTCTTCTTCAAATGATTGGAATTTTGATCTAAACCCTTTATTTCGTTCAATGGGGGATAGATTGCTCTAATTCCACGTGCCATGCCTCTTCCTGATGTCTCAGTTATTTCCCTTTAACTCAACTCTCCAAGTTGGTTCATGACTGCTATGTCCTAGTATTGAACTCACATCTCATTAGGTCTAGTCACTGGATCTAACCAACTTCTTTATCCACTGGACCAGAGCGTACAACGGCCGAAACGTTGTGAATATGGCAATGAAGATGAGGATAACAGTCCGAATAATGTAAATAAAATGTTTTGTGTCTCTTTACAGCATTCGATTTCAGATAAAACCAGAATTGGAAGCAATTATGTTATTAAAGAAAGACGTATCGATGTCCAGTTGGTATGACGCATGTGTCGTATCATAACGGTCCGAGTTCGATTCTCGGTAGCTGACGAGTCCCAAATATTGGACAAAACTCGCGTCCAGTACTTTCTGTTGGGGAATTTTCTAAATTCGATAAATTACTTACTTTTATATAATAATCAAGAAAAGATTCATTTTGGTCAGTCCTTGTGTTGGTCAATTGGTATAATTTATTTCGTGAATATGTATATATGCCCCATTCACTAAAAGACTTCGATCTGAAGAGATGAATATATAGATATTCACGAAATAAATTATAACCAAAATGAATGATTAAGGTTTTCTTCTTTATTATTATTATTATTATTATTATTATTATTATTATTATTATTATTATTATTATGCTCTGTAGTTTACATTGCGCTCTCTCTGGATTAATATCCTCCGTAGAATTATCCCTACCAGTTACAAATTGGTAATTATATATATATATATATATATATGTGTGTGTGTGTGTGTGTTTTGAACAATAAAAAATATTAAAATTTTCAGAGATACTGGGATGAATATTAATATTTTTTTGTTTTATTATTTCAATTAGGTTACACGACTAGTTTCAGCTAGCATGGCCATCATCAGGAGAAAAAAATCCCTGCTTGTTGGTAGCAGTGAACTACAGGAGTGAATGACTGTTTCTGAAGAGAGTGAACTTTATCTGTAGTTTTCATTTGTTTTGTTTTTTTATCGTTGATTTTGGTCAGTCAAACGGCATCTTTCAACTTGTTTTTAAGATAAAGGATGGAAGATTCTTGACTTTTAAGAATTCCCTCCTTGGTCATTTTACAGTTTTATTAGTTGCTGGTAATGGGATGTCTGTGTTAAGTGTATGCTATCTTTTAGTTCTTTGGGAGTGTGTATGATACGTGTATGTGCATATATTAGTTGAAGGGAGCGGCATATATATATATATATATATATATATATATATATATATATATATATATATATATATGCTCAAATTTTTCAGTAAATTGAGCAAGCACAGATCTCAATGGCATGTGTGCAACATTAATCACAAAAGAAAAAATTTGAATTTCCAAAAGCATGATGTACTTGTGAAATTCTTCGGTTTCACTGGCAGGTTGCAGATTTAATACACGAACTCATGGGTACAGGCATTATATTGAGTGGAAAAGAAATTCACGCAACCTCACAATATCCATTGTATATGATCTTTATTTTTAACCGGATAATGATGAACTTCACTAAGCGGAACCTTTTGTAAGACCATTGAAATTGTGTAAGGAGAATTCGATTAATGGTTGCCTATTCGCCCGAAATTTCTTTTAAGTTGTTTTATTCGACAGCTCCTCCAACGTCCTATCTTACGAGTGATCAAGTTACAACAAACAGATCATAAATAGATTTTAGGAGCTGTTCTTAGAAAATTAAGTCATTCTTCTTATTTATATTCATTGTTCCACCCCTTTCTTCGTCTGCGGTAAAAAGATTATTTCTTGGGATAAGTGAGAAGTACGCAACTATCTCATTAACAAAGCAGTTTCCAATCTCCGAATATACGAGGTTTTTCAGGAACTTATCCGGCCATTTTGAATATAACACAACCAGTTACGTGGCCGTGATGTATCTTGATGCATCCAATCAGAGGGGACCTTACACTACAGGCATAAACATGTATTCTCTTGTGGCTGTCGGCTTACAGCCATATCACGTTTAAACACTAGTTTCCGTACGATCACCGAAGTTAAGCAACGTCGGGCCTGATAAATACCTAGATGAGTGACTGCTTGAGAATACCTGGTGCAGTAAGCTTGGATGTTCGGGTGGTGTAATCAATAATGACTCGAAATTGTTAATCAGAGAGGCGAGTTCCAATTCCAGTTCGGTTCGTTACATTCACTTACGCGCAAATACCCTTGGGAAAGCTATGAATCCGCCTGTTTTTCCCCAGCTATGGATTAATTAGTATGACTTGTAACAGTAAATTATTGTTATCTACAAAAGAATTCTTACAATCTAAAAATATCTTTTGGCTTTAAATAACCTGAAAAGGGCTTATAAGCTGTAAAAAATAATCAATCAAATCATGCACAATCAAATGAATAGATTTTTCCCATCTTGTGCGTATTTTTTGACCCCAAATCCTTGTTGGTACTTGCCGGAATCGGGTCATGATAACCGGTTACAATTTCTAATAAGGACTTTGTAATTTATTATCTACTAGCCAAATTACCCGCACCTTGCTGCGTGTCAAAGTTTTTTTTTTAAATGATGATTGGTTTTAAATCATATTTATAATTTGTGGAGAAAAATGATGCATTTCAGTATTACTCAATGATCTTGTGACTACAAGACGTAACTGAGTGAACCTGTTTATTTTTTGGCGAAACATCGCATTACCCACGTCTATCCCCCACACTTTTGACTTTTCCTAAATTTCAACTTACTTATCTTTTGACTTTTCATTTTTCAAGTTATTTTTTGACTTTTCCTAAATTTCAACGTATCTTTTGACTTCATTTTTCAAGTTATTTTGAACTTTTCCTAAATTTCAACGTATCTTTTGACTTTTCATTTTTCAACTTATTTTGGACTTTTCCTAAATTTCAACGTATCTTTTGACTTTTCATTTTTCAAGTTATTTTGGACTTTTACTAAATTTCAACTTATCATTTGACTTTTCATTTTTCAACTTATTTTTGAATTTTCCTAAATTTCAACGTATCTTTTGACTTTTCATTTTTCAACTTATTTTTGACTTTTCCTAAATTTCAACGTATCTTTTGACTTTTCATTTTTCAACTTATTTTTGACTTTTTCTAAATTTCAACGTATCTTTGAAAGGTAAAGATATTTCAGAACGTGGTCGGAATTAAGGAGAACACGATGAGGTAACTGGTGGATATCCCAAACGAGGATTTCAAAATTGTCTTAAAAAGAAAAAATACCGGGATAGATCTTTGAAGCCTTCATGGGAGTAATTTGAATGGACTAAAATGTGCCGTTGCCCTAGGTAGACAGTCACTCATTTTTATACTGCTTACCAAGGAGTCAGGATTATGCAAAAGAAGCAGAGAAGTCTTGAACTCTACAAGAAATATATAATGTAATGTACAAAAAAAGTCTTATTTCCGACCCAAAACTTTACAAAATATTGCATCCGTCTTAAAATCTGAAGAAATCCAAGAACTTAATTATCCTTCTCAGGTATACAGACGCCAACGTGACAGTGTTCACGGGGGGTTGGGGAATATTTGTTTTTGGCCTGTATGGGCACACCTTTTTAAACTGACCTTGTTTCACACCCCTCGATCGTGCGCAAGTGAGTAAATACCTGGTCAGGCCGCCTATATGGCAAAAATGATGCATTACTCAATATTACTCAATGATCTTGTGGCTCTAAAACGCAACAGTGAGAACCAAATGAATAGAGTTTTCCTATTTTCTGCATATTTTTTTGGCGAAACATCGTATTACCCACGTCTAATTTCACCCACGCCTGTGTCTTTTGAATTTTCCTAAATTTCAACTTATCTTTGAAAGGTAAAGATATTTCAAAATGTGGTCGAGATTAAGGAGAACACGACGAGGTAGCTGGTGGATATTCCAAACGAGGATTTGAAGATTGTTTTAAAAAAGAAAAATACCGGGATAGATCTGTGAAGAGTCCAAGGGAGTAATTTGAATGGACTAAAAGGTGCCGTTGCCCTAGGTAGGCAGTTTCTCATTAAAGATGCCGTTGCCCTAGGTAGGCAGTTTCTTATTAATCCTAAATGACTGAATGCTTCCTAGACAGATCACGTGCATGTCATTCTAAATTAAGGATGGTAACATTTGGATAACCATTGGCAGGGAGAGTATTTCGCTGGCGATCTGTTTTTAGTCTCCTAATATCTACTTTGGGCGGAGATCTTGTAGAGTTGTCAATGGAAAGCGTGATATCATGCCATAGGAGGTTTCAGGTCAAAATGCTTCGTGACTGCACTCATCCAATTCTGCCTCTGCCCTTAAAAAAGCCAATTTTCTCCTGGAAACTTATATTTATTGTTACAGTTCCTGCATGGAAAAATGTTTTATGTTCAGAAATAATGTGAAAGGAAATAATAAGAATGTGGGTCTTGTGGGCAGGGAAAAAAAACCAAGAAAATTGATGTGAAGTAAATCAACTTTTAAAAGAGTAAAAATAAACCGAAAGAATAAAGGAAAAACAATTGTAGCGAATGATTTCGTGAAAACCAGCATTATTTGACGAAAAAAAAAAAGTAAGATTTTCTTCGTGATAAAGATGATGGCGAGCTGATATGCAAATGAGGTTGGTTGATTATAGTTCAACTGATGAATGAATGAAAACATTTGCTTACGGGATAAGATCAGAGAAAGAAAGTCTGTAACCCTTTACGTTTTATCAATGAACTTTTGGAAAAGAATCAGACAGAAGTAAAAAAAAAAAAAACAATAATTCAATCCAACTGGAATGGCAATGACTCAAGTGTACTGAGCCGACAAGAAAAATCGGTTTACGATTTGGCTAATAAAGATATTTTTAATGCAAACAAATTTTATGTCACGAGGTTTTCTTGGAAATACATTAGCCTAAAATGGATTCGAATTGCTTAACATGAAGTATGTCGAAGTCTGAAGTTTTATGATTGTTATGTTCCGACATTCCTCGTCTGAACTGTTGTATTCCGTGCTAAGGGAATAAACACATAACACCAGGTGGATACTAGAAGAAAGGTTTATTGGGACAATGGGAAATACGGTACAGTTATACACACTGGTCAATCTAGTAAGAATGTCGGACTCTCTACCTCGTCTCTCGTAGACAGCTGACTTTATAGGTACTTACTACCTATAGTGTAATCATTCATGGGGGTGTCGGGTTATTCCATTACATCAATGATAAAAACATTTGTGTTTGTTCGTGGTTTTTAGTTATTTATTTTAATATATATATATATATATATATATATATATATATATATATATATATATATATATTTATTTTAATATATATATAATAGTTATTTTAATATATATATTTATTTTAATATATATATAATAGTTATTTATTTTAATATATATATTTATTTTAATATATATATAATAGTTATTTATTTTAATATATATATTTATTTTAATATATATATAATAGTTATTTATTTTAATATATATATTTATTTTAATATATATATAATAGTTATTTATTTTAATATATATATTTATTTTAATATATATATAATAGTTATTTATTTTAATATATATATTTATTTTAATATATATATAAAATAGTTATTTATTTGAATATATATATTTATTTTAATATATATATAAAATAGTTATTTATTTGAATATATATATTTATTTTAATATATATATAAAATAGTTATTTATTTGAATATATATATTTATTTTAATATATATATAAAATAGTTATTTATTTGAATATATATATTTTAATATATATATAAAATAGTTATTTATTTGAATATATATATTTATTTTAATATATATATAAAATAGTTATTTATTTGAATATATATATTTATTTTAATATATATATAAAATAGTTATTTATTTGAATATATATATTTATTTTAATATATATATAAAATAGTTATTTATTTTAATATATATATTTATTTTAATATATATATATAATAGTTATTTATTTTAATATATATATTTATTTTAATATATATATAATAGTTATTTATTTTAATATATATATTTATTTTAATATATATATAATAGTTATTTATTTTAATATATATATTTATTTTAATATATATATAATAGTTATTTATTTTAATATACATATTTATTTTAATATATATATAAAATAGTTATTTATTTGAATATATATATTTATTTTAATATATATATAAAATAGTTATTTATTTGAATATATATATTTATTTTAATATATATATAAAATAGTTATTTATTTGAATAAATATATTTTAATATATATATAAAATAGTTATTTATTTGAATATATATATTTATTTTAATATATATATAAAATAGTTATTTATTTGAATATATATATTTATTTTAATATATATATAAAATAGTTATTTATTTGAATATATATATTTATTTTAATATATATATAAAATAGTTATTTATTTGAATATATATATTTATTTTAATATATATATAAAATAGTTATTTATTTGAATATATATATTTATTTTAATATATATATATAAAATAGTTATTTATTTGAATATATATATTTATTTTAATATATATATAAAATAGTTATTTATTTGAATATATATATTTTAATATATATATAATAGTTATTTATTTGAATATATATATTTTAATATATATATAATAGTTATTTATTTTAATATATATATTTATTTTAATATATATATAATAGTTATTTATTTTAATATATATATTTATTTTCATATATATTTCTATATTTTAATTTTAAAAAATGACGAAGTTATAGACAATGTTAATTCTGTGTCGAAAACATGATAATGCACCTTAAATCTCGTCTATGCAACATTTCTCTTTAAGGCCATCCATAGAAATATTTCATAGCTTCTTTCCAGATTACTGAGGAGGATTGGAACGAATCCGACGATTCCAAACCCTGAAATTCAAGTAGCAAAGAATGTAATCGAAACATGAGAAATCCCATTCAAAATACCAGTTTAGAGATCATTTACCACGAAGGAAAATGTTACAAAGTTTTTATAGGCTAAAAAAAGACAATTTTTTTAGCTTATAAATCTGTACTCAAAACTGTCAGTAATAAAATATTTGTGAGGCTGAAACGAAAATCATGAGTTTTGTGTCTAAATGTTATCAAATGATACAGCATTGAGAAGCCGCTCTTCAAAAAGAAGATAAAAAACATCCTGTAAGAAAAGATAACGCGAAGACCCTAATAAAATGTTAATCTGACGCGTCTACAGGAAGAAAAATAACCTTTTCTTCCGGTATAATTTCGATTAATACAAAAAAATGTAAGAAAATTACCTGGGCAGGTGAAAGGTGAGTCTTAGTACAAATCCCATTTGGGGTTCGCCAGGGATTTCTTATCAGGTCTTGAAAACACTGGATAGATGAAATCATAGAGAGATACGGCAAACGATGCGAAACTTGAATGAAGTAGTCGATTAGGGTATTTATTTCTGTAATGTAACAGAAAATGTGGCACAAGGCCGAAATGGAGAAGAGGAAAGAGGTCGGTCTTCTGTCTTAACTTCTAAACTTAGCTAGCCACAAACGCTGACCCAATCATACTAACAATATTCCTTACACCAAAACAAAACATTCTTACTTACCTTTCTCACCACACCCACCATAATATCTCAATGTCTCCATGAAAATACTAACTAGTCCCCAAATGTACAATTTGTGGTCTGGGGTGGGGGAATAAAACAACAGTTTAAAATTTTTAAAAACTAACCCCAATGAGTATTTACAAAATGAACTAATAACTATTTACAAGAAACTAAACAAAATCATGTTAGTAATAAACCCCCCACAATCACTAAATGTGACAGAAACATCAGTTAACTAGACGAAATTAATGCGAGACTATAATAAATTAAAAACATTCATTCATCCCAAGCACTCACACAGCCATGCATTCATTCAGACAACAACAAATACGAAAAATCACACACGAAACAAAAGACGTCCCGCATCCACCAGAGAACTGACATCACTGACCACCTAACGAGGGAGGGGATGGCGAATTAAACTTAAAGAAAAAAATAGGGACAGAAATAAAAGGGGCCAATGAGCATACATACCCTAGCTAAGTTTAATGGTTCGCATGCTGTCTAGGCTTAGTTTTTGAGTCCTTGGTTTTCTTTTTGAAAACTAAAGACTCAAAAACTAAACCTAAGCTAACCTAATTTAGGGGAGGGTTGCCCGTGTTCAACCCAGCTAAAGCAATATCCTGATGCCTAACCGGCATCAAAGTGCCACTCCTGGTCAGCCCCTTTCACACGACACAAGCGCGCAAGATTCATCCACCTTTTGCCGAATTCTGATGAAGAGAGTCGCTTCCTTTCCGTCCTAATCTTAACCTTAAGCTGATGCTTAAAGTATAAGATCAGTTGGGAAGAGGTGAACTTCTCGCCTTCATAGAATCCCTTCTGACGTATCGTCCAAATCACCACTCTCATAACACCTAGAAAGCATAAGAACACATAGTGTTCAGCCCTCGTCAACAGCGGAGCCACATTACTACAAACAGAAGCGGCTTCAAGGACAAAACACTTTCCAGACAGCATGCGAACCATGAGACCTCCAACATACCTGCACAACGGCGCTACCACTCTGCAAAGAAAAAAGGCGTGACCAATGGTCTCGACCTCCCCACTACAGTGGCAGCAGTTTGGATATTTCTCCAAAAAGTAGTCGATTAGTAGAGAAAGGGAAGAAATAGAGAGGAAGGGAAGAAATAGAGAGAAAGGGAAGAAATAGAGAGAAAGGGAAGAAATAGAGAGGAAGGGAAGAAATAGAGAGAAAGGGAAGAAATAGAGAGGAAGGGAAGAAATAGAGAGGAAGTGAAGAAATAGAGAGGAAGGGAAGAAATAGAGAGGAGAGAGACATGAAAAGAGAGGAGAAAGGAGAAGAGTGGAAGAAAAAAGAGTGAGAAGAGAAAATAGAGGAGATAGAATTAGGGAAGAAGTAGCAGAGACAACAGAGGGGAGAGAAGAGAAACGAGAAAAAGAGAAGATAAAAAGAAAAGAGAGAGGAACGCGAGATGAATGAGAGATGGAGAGGAGAAAGAGTAAAGAGAGAGAGAGAGATAGAGAGAATAAAAAGAAAAGAGATGGGAGAATAGACAGAGTGGAGAACGGAAACAGGTAGAAAGGAAAGAGAAAAGAGAGAGAGAGAGAGAGAGAGAGAAGTGTGAAGAGAGAGGAGTTAGAAATTTGCAAACTATCAGAAATGAGAAAGAAAAGTGAATAGAGAGGATCGAGGCTAGAGATGAGGAAAGGGGAGGAAAAAGAGAGGATAAAAAGAACAGATAGAGAAGAGTCGGGGGTAAAGAAAGAGGAAACAGAGTCAAGAAAGAAGAGAGAAAGGAGACGACAAAGAGAAGGTAGAGAAGAGAGAAAAAAGAATGGAAAGAGAAGAGGGAATAGAAAAGAGTGGGGACGATAAACGAGAGCGAGGAGAGGGAAGAGAAGAAGAAGCAGGTAATTTAATGGTTTCGGTTGGCTAACAAGCAGAACTGGAACGAACACTTAGATTCATAAGAGCAGAATATAAGTGAAATGATTCATGAAAAATACTGTAATTCGTAATTGAGGCGACAGCATAACTGGGCCCTTTTAAAGACTATGGTGAGTCTAATAATAATAATGATAGCGAAAAAATGTTTACAGTTTGCAACGATAACCCTGTGTACCTGCATTTTTACGAGGGCTTTTTAAATAAACGCTATATTTCATTTTCCATTTGAGAGTTACTGTAACGAAAAGCAGCCCAAATTTATACTGCTTGCCAAGGGGTCAGGATTATGCAAAAGAAGCAGAGAAGTCTTGAACTCTACAAGAAATATATAATGTAATGTACAAAAAATAAAATCTTTTTTCCGACTCAAAACTTTGCAAAATATTGCATGCGTCTTAAAATCCGAAGAAATCCAAGAACTTAATTATCCTTCTCAGATATACCGACGCCAACGTGACAGTGTTCACGGGGGGTTGGTGAATATTTGTTTTTGGCCTGTATGGGCACACCTCTTTAAACTGACCTTGTTTCACCTGGTCAGGCCGCCTATATGGCAAAAATGATGCATTACTCAATATTACTCAATGATCTTGTGGCTCTAAAACGCAACAGTGACAACCAAATGAATAGATTTTTCCTATTTTCTGCATATTTTTTTGGCGAAACATCTCATTACCCACGTCTAATTTCACCCACACCTGTGTCTTTTGAATTTTCCTAAATTTCAACTTATCTTTGAAAGGTAAAGATATTTCAAAACGTGGTCGAGATTAAGGAGAACACGACGAGGTAGCTGGTGGATATTCCAAACGAGGATTTGAAGATCGTTTTAAAAAAGAAAAATACCGGGATAGATCTGTGAAGCTGTCCAAGGGATAAATTTGAATGGACTAAAAAGTGCCGTTGTCCTAGGTAGGCAGTTTCTCATTAAAGGTGCCGTTGCCCCAGGTAGGCAGTTTCTCATTAATATTAAATGACTGAATGCTTCCTAGACAGATCACGTGCACGTCATTCTAAATTAAGGATGGTAACATTTGGATAACCATTGGCAGGGAGAGTATTTCCCTGAAGATCTGTTTTTCGTCCCCTAATATCTACTTTGGGCGGAGATCTTGTATGGTTGGCAATGGAAAGCGTGATATCATGCCATTGGATGTTTCAGGTCAGAATGCTTCGTGACTGCACTCATCCAATTCTGCCTCTGCCCTTAAAAAAGCCAATTTTCTCCTGGAAACTTATATTTATTGTTACAGTTCCTGCATGGAAAAAGGTTTTATATTCAGAAATGATGTGAAAGGAAAAAAATAAGGCGCTGATCTGCTTGATCTGACCCCTTTGATATGTACTTGACGCAATGCTTGATTGAATGAATTGATTAACAGATTTCAACATTGATATGACTCTTGAATTGTCGCAACAAATATGTACTGTGAGGCACTACTTACTGATTGGAGATCTCTTGCTCAACTTGACGTCCATATTGTCTTATTTTGACCTTGCCGATGTGACCTCCATCTTCTTGATTTTTCCTTGTATATTTTGGATAGAAGTTATTCCCTTGTTTAAATTTAAATTTAATTTAAATCAAAGGGGAAAAAAATTCAGTGGGGTATTTGTGCTCCCCGGGGCCTACTTTGTTTAAAATGAAATATACTTATCCAACTACCCTGGGTAATGTAGTTTCAGAATGTATATTTTTATGGGGGGTCGTCTATCTCCAAAACCCTAGGAGAAGTTCTGTAACCAACAGACAGACAGTAGATACAACTTTATATATATATATATATATATATATATATATATATATATATATATATATATATATATATATATATAGAGAGAGAGAGAGAGAGAGAGAGAGAGAGAGAGAAGATAATGGCACGAATACTTTTGCCTTTTGTTAACAAAATGCAAATAATATACCAAAATGGAATACAGTTTGTTTTCTACATATATTTCTCATGTATTTTTTTTTGCAGTTTTTTTTCTCTTTTTCAATGTCTATTTGGATGATTTTTTTAAAAATTACCAATTCCTCTGAAGTATGAATAATTTCAAATAAACTGTCTTGGGTTTAAAATCTGCAGTCAGAATTGCTCTGCAGAATCTGATCAACAAATAATATTTTAAATGCAGTCTAAATGTAAACTAATAACACACGTTTCACCTGAAGATTTCGGAAAGTGAACCGGCTTACACGTAGAAAAAATAACAAATATGAAGAAATTTCATTGTATAGATGCAACTAATTTCTCAGTATCCGTTGGAAATAATGACTTCTCGAAGACGTTCCTTATTTCGATCAGTGTGTACTCATGATCACTTGTGTATTTGTCTTTTAAGTCGACTGCTAGTCAAAATCCTAGTCTCATTTGAATCTTGGGTCATCTCCTTCCCCTATAAATCTTTGGATCAAAACCGAGATAAAAAAAACAATTGTTCTCTTTACTTAAAACATAATACTTTTGCAGTAAGTAAATTAAACGCTCAAATAAGCACTGGTCAAACTGAATAGAAACAAAGCAAAGCAAACCAGACGGAATTTTAATAGAGATGTTGGTAGCCTTATATGATTTCGGCATTGACAAGATAACAGGCATAAAAAATGAAATATACAACAATGGTGAAATACCGGAAGACCCAAGAAGATCCATCTTCATAGCATTGCCTAAGAAGCCAGGTGCAAATTAATGTGAACTCCATCGGGAAATCAGCCTGATGAGCCACGTAATAAAACTCGTCATTTGAATTCTGGTGAATAGGACCCGTAGCAGAATTAGACTGGAAATAGGACAAGAACAGTATGGGTTCGTTAAAGACTCCGGAACAAGGAATGCGATATTTATTCCCAGAATGATTCATTATTGGCAGCCACAATCTTAATAAAATAAGACGACACAGTGTTGAGAGTAGACACAGAAAGAAACTACAAGAACCCCTACAAAAGGTAGGAAAGGAAAGAGAGAAGAAAGGACGAAACAACAATTGCAAGAGGACAGAATGCACGGTTCTTAGCAAAAGCAAATTACAGATTGCAGATACCAAAATCAGGCCCGTATAACAATTTAAATATCTGAGACGTGTTATAGCAGAGGACGGAAAGGCGCGACACTGAAATCCGAAGACGCACTGGGATAGCGAAAGTGGTCTTTCAAAAGCTAAGCAAAGTATTAAGAAAGAGGAAAATTCTATTAGAATCAAAGAAAGGAGTACTGAACTGATACGTAATAGGCACTGAATGTTGACTCATCTCCATACAGATGAAGAAGAAACTTGAGATGACAAAATGTGGTTCTACAGAAGGATGCTGAGAATACCATGGACCGAACAAGTGAGCAACGATGAAGTTTTAGAGAAAATGGAAACAAAAAAGATACTTGTAGGAGACAGTTAAAATTTCCCGGGCACCTCATGAGGAAAGGGGACAGACTGAAGGCAGGGGGGCAGAGGTAAACAGCGCATAACCCCTGCCTAACGAACTTGTATAAATGGGTGGCAGAACGGGGTTTTAGGGGAGTTAACAAAAAGACAACATTTGCTAACAGCTACAAAGGACAGGGAATAGTGGAGAGTCAACGTCCTGAAGGGACACGGTATATAGAAGAATAAATTTGTCTTTGGTGATGCCTTTCGTAATAGATACATGTTCATACTTATGTTAGAATTTGGGCACCTCGAGGCGGTGTAATGGTCAGCAAGCTTGTCTTGCTAGAACAATTACCACTGAGTAGTGAGTTCGATTCCTCACTGGGTTCGCCCTACTTTCGGCCTTCTGCCACATCTAAGCTATGCTTGGAAAATCACTACTTAGTTAGAATTTCAAAGAGAGACAAAGAGGGAGAGATATTATTCATTAAAAGAATAGCGTGACACTCAAGCTCACCATTCTTGTAAGAGAAAGCGAACTTCATTTGTATACCAGCCCCCTTTGCGGTAGTACATGTAAATACTGACGGGCTCATAATGGTGAGGTTCCCCGTGAGGATCGTACTCTCTATACAAATAGTGTACATCATGAACCGTTTAATTATCTCTCTGTTTCTCCTTCCCCTCTCTCTCTATTTATTATCTTTATTTTATTTCCTTTGATTTCTGATGTGTACTCATTTCTTTCCGGGTCCCGCCCAGGGACCTAAGGTTAGTAATGGCATCATGACATTTCCCACTGGGGAAAAAAAAGGTGTGGGCTGTACTCGTGAGAACAATTTTTTGTATTTCCTTAAGGCATGGGCTTCCAAGAATCCCTTCAATTAGTCTACTGGAATATTTTACAACCAATCCGAGGGCTTCAACTACAACAGGGATTGTTGATGTTTCCATGTGCCACGTTTTTGAGATTTCGATTATTATTATTATTATTATTATTATTATTATTATTATTATTATTATTTCCTTTGGTTTCTGATGTATACTCATTGCTTTCCAGGTCCCGACCAGGGATCTAAGGTTAGAAATGGCATCATGACATTTTTCACATTTTACATAGATAAAGCTCTTCGTAAGGTGTGGGCTGTACTTGTGAGTACATTTTTTGTATTTCTTCTTCTTCTTCTTCTTCTTCTTCTTCTTCTTCTTCTTCTTCTTCTTCTTCTTCTTCTTCTTCTTCTTATTATTATTATTATTATTATTATTATTATTATTTCTTAAAGTGCATACGCCGGCCTTAGTGGCAATATGTACACGGGGTGTTAAACGTTGTACGTGTACGCTCTACTGGGCGTATTCTTATGTTCGTACTGTAGTCCCAACTTCCTCGTTGATTTTAAACAAGAAAGAAAATATAGTCAAGTCACATAAATAACACCAAATAGAATAGAGATGTGCAACAGTACACGTTGCCTACGGGGCAGCGAATGTAGGCCGCTGCTGAAGACTCTTCTGGGTAGGGCTAATGTATTCACTGTTAACGATATGTGGCGGGTTTTCGTTCTCCCCTCTCTGAGGTATGTTTACACGAGACTGTTATGTGTCGGTGAACTGTTCTTCTAGTTAACTGTGAATACACTGAGATCATCGCGGTTGCGTTAGGACCCGAGGCAAGGCGCAGGATTCAAGAATGATGTTTGTAACGCGATGCATTCACCTGTGCTTGAGATGTTCACTTGTAGATGGAAGAAGAAGACTCATTGTTCAAAGGACGTGAAGCTCAAGCGCGAAATTTTCTTTTTCTTCCCTCATCTGAATTGTGACAGAAAGAAAGAGATTGACATTAATTTGTTCAGCCATTTCTCATCATGTTACGTAAGGTGATGTCAGTTTTATTTGGCTCAAACAAGAGTTGCAGAACCATCTTCAGTATTTCAGATTTTACAGGAAATATTTTTATCTTAATTAGATTGGGCATTTTTGACCCCCAAACCAGATAAACCGTTCATGGGCTTAAAACTTACCAACCATTTTTTAAAATCTTCTAGAAAAACAAAAACAATTACTACCTGTTTCTTTCGCATTAAATTATTTCTACGTGTTTGTATGTGATCAATTTTTGATAAGTAGATAATTTTTCAATGTTTTGGGATGCTTGACGGCTTCGCTTGTCACTTTTGCTGTGTCAAGTGAAATCTCGTTATCCCTTCCGACAATGCTCGTTTTATTCGAGACTTCGTAGACGCCGGTACTAGTAGTAACGCCTTCCAATATCTGCACTAGTAATACTTGTTCCAGTAGTAATTGCCAAATAGTATAATGACCAGAAGAGAATTGTAATCCGTATAGTCGTGGAGTAGAGAGAGTGAACGTATAGAAATTGAGTGGATAGACAAGGAGAGTGAATAGTGATTCGTATAGCAATAGAGTATAAAGGAGAAATAGGGATCAGTGAATCTTACGCTACTTCGTATTTATTCACTTCCTTTATGATCACGTGATCTACTTAATAATGGCATCGCCCATGTTGCTCACTGGCGATCTAGTTTCAAACCACAGTGTCGGTAACGACACTTACTCTTAGACAACAAAATATATGGAGGAGGTTAGCAAGCTTGTCTCGCGTGAACAATTACGACTGAGTAGTGAGTTCAATCCTCACTGGGTGCCTCTACTTTCGGCTTTCTGCCACATCTAAGGTGGTCTTGGAAAATTACTCTACCGATGCATTGCGTAAGTAAGAGTTATAGCGTCGAATGTGGTGACATTCATTTTCAAACCTGGTTGTTTCCCGCACGAAGCTCTAGAGGGATGTAAACGCTGACAAAAATTACATTAGGTTGCATAGTGTAGCAACATATGAATCGATGTTCTCACCTGATTTCTGGTCTTTTTTGTTGAAGGCATACTGTTAATATATTCTTGTGAAGTGTTGGTCAAATTTGACTTACCGTATCAAGGTCATCTTTCTTTGCAGCAAAATGAAATCCACTCTACACAGTCAACACGCACAGGCCGATAGCGTGGAGGAATAGCTCTGTTTATTTTGTGATGTTGGATGGCTTCGCTTGTCATTTTTGCTATGTCAAGCGTAAGCTCGTTATCCCTTCCAAAAATGCTCGTTTTATTCGAGACTTCGCAAACGCCGGTACCAGTACTAGTAGTAACGCCTTCCAATATCTGCACTAGTAATACTTGTTCCAGTAGTAATCGCCAAATAGTATAATGATCAGAAGAGAATCGTTATCCGTATAGTAGTAGAGTAGAGAGAGTGAACGTATAGAAATAGAGTGGATAGACAAGGAGTGTGAACCGCGACTTTCTATTTATTAATTTCCTTTATGTTCACGTGATCTACTTAATAATGTGATCACCCGTGTTACTCTATGGCGATCTATTTTCAAACCACATTGTCGGCATGACGCTTACTCTTATACGACACAATGTTTATTCAAATTACAATGGGCAACAAAAAATCTTTTTACTTCTACCAAGACAAATGATGCTGTAATACAGGGTGTATCTAAAGTTTGGGCACCCTAGGCAAATATACATATTTTCAAGAAATGAAATTTTAAAATACATTTTATTGAATTTGAATATTAAAAAATAACATTTCAATATGATTTCCATCATTTGTGATGCAAAGGTTGATGTGCTTTGTAAGAGTCATGTTAACTCGATGCAATAACTCCACATTGACGCCAATTTTAGCGCATTCACTCTTTATGTGTTCAATCAAGTATGTTGCATCTGTGATTTTCATTGAGTACACCTTCTCCTTTAGAATAGCCTGGAAAAAAGAAGTCAATTCTTTCTGCTTTCGACAAAACCATGTTTAATCTGTGAAGTTGAAATAATACAATTAATGAGATTTCCTGTGTCCAGACTTTAGGGCCACCCTGCACACAACCACAAGACCAGGATGATAAATAGAATGTCCTCAAACATAAATTCTCTGACACAAGCTCTTCTTCCTCGTCCTTGAAGCTCCTAAAACTAAAAATAATGCCTAATGAAAGAGGAGTAATAAATGATCTGACGATGGATTAAGACTTAATGTTTAAGGCATAGTACTGACAGTCTCCGTACTATGTAGATTTCTTTGTCCACGCTGTACATTTATATATATATATATATATATATATATATATATATATATATACGTAACGTAAATCATTCAAACGAAAAACAAATACTGAAGCTAATTATATGGCGAGAATCACTCTCACAAACAATATTTACTAATAAAATACAATCAACTTCGAATCCCGTAATGAATGGTGTGATCCTTGTTCATAAATTCCGGGTTTATCAGGTCTTATTTTTCTACGAGCTTGGCTTTCAGTCTTTCCGAACAACCATCTTCAGGTAGACATTTCAGTGTGTTTTTGTTAAATTCCGAGTGGTAATGCGACATCGAAAGATAGTGCGGTCCGAAAGAGAGTTTTTTTGGCAATGAGATATTGTTAAATGTAAGAATAATTTTGGAGCGTGCAGACGCAACGCTGAGGTAGAATTTCTTTCGGACCGCACTATCTTTCGATGTCGCATTACCACTCGGAATTTAACAAAAACACACTGAAATGTCTACCTGAAGATTCGGAGAGCCTGACAACCCACAAGGTTGCACAAAGCAACATTAAGCAAAATGACACAAATAATAAATCATGTAACTGCAGGAATCCCAATAATTGTCCACTAAATAATAACTGTTTAACTAGTTCTGTAGTTTATCTCAGTACTATATCAACACTAGAAAATCCAAATATAAAGAAATTCTACATAGGTTGCACCATGAGACCATTCAAGGACGCTGGCGGGGTCATTATTAAAAGATTGCAATCTTTTAATAATAGTAACTATAAATATATGACTTCATTATCCAAATACTTTTGGAGTATAAAAGAGAAAAATAAAATACCTAAGGTTAAATGGAAATTAATTAGAAAGGCCCGGACATGTAACTCACTATATGCCGCCTGTTACTTATGCCTTAACGAGAAACTTGAAATAATTAGATTTAAAAATAAGACTGATCTTTTAAATCAAAGATATGAACTAACAGTTAACTGTAAGCACCGTCTTAAATTTAACTTAGTATAGAAATCATATACTTTCTATGATAATGATAAATTAAACTTAATAGACTATTACCTTTTTAGCATGATAGTCGCCTTATCGATATGAATGTGTACTGGGTACTTACAAAGTATCATACGTGTCTGTATTTAGATGTATATATTTGTATGTTATGTAGAGTTATTTCTACTGTATGATATGTATATGTGTATATAGGGGTATATATATGTATTTTTTTTTTTTTTTTATGAAGGTATATGGTTGTGTATATTGGCTTCTATCATAGGTTAACCTGTTTATGTGTATGAGTAAGGAAGTAAATTCTGGTAAGTGTCTACCACTAAATGTGTGAGTATATGTATGGGTATATAGGGATATTTATGTGTACTTGTGTGAGTGTAGATATGTGTATGCATATTGCATATGTATGTATATGTATGTGTGAGTGTGCATATATGTATGTATATGTAGTATGTATGTTTCTATGTGTATGTATAGGTTTATATATGCATATATATGTATATATATGTATGTTTAAATATGTATATGTTTATGTATATGTGTATGTATATAGGTGTATATTTATATGTATGTGTGGGTGTTTATATGGTTGCGCTCGACTGTTTGTGTATTGTTTATCTGGATGTGTCGATATGGGTATTTATGTATGATTAGATATTTATATATATATATGCTGGTGTGTCATTGTATGTGTATTTGTATGTAGGCTTTAGTATCTTGGAGTGTATCATAGATACAAACTAAAATCTACTTTTGTTGATAAAGTACCTTTAATTGCTTACAGACCGTTGTTCTTTTCTTAAATTATGATTAACTTTTAATATATTTTATCATAATGTTGGAATATTATTAGAATATAAGTTGGTCTATGTATGCTTATTTCTTTTTCCTTTTTTATGCATGTGTCTATATGTTTATGTATATATGTATATGTGTTTGTATATGTATGTGTGCGTGCGTATATGTGTATGTGTGTGTATGTATGTGTGTATATGTGTTTATATATATATATATATATATATATATATATAGATATATATATATATATATATGTATATGTATATATGCGTATATATATTTGTGAATATGTATGTTTGTATGTGAGTATGTATGTATGTATATGTATGTCTGTAGATATATATGTGTATATATCTATGTGGAGTTGCGTATGTATGTGTGTATATATATGTACTAGCGGATGTGTATATGCATTTTTATACTCATGTCGTTTTAATTTACGTTTGTTTAATTTTTCATGTATACACTTGTATTTGTAAATGTCTATGTATATATATAGTTTATATGCATATATGCATGCGTGCTTATGTATGTACATCTAGATGTGTATGTATGTATGTGTGTGCTTGTATATAGTTGCATCTTTATATGTATTTCTTCACTTGCCTTATTTACTTTTCTGCGTCGACGTATGGGTCAATATATTTTTATATGTGCTTATCTATGTGTATGTTTATGTACGTAGGTCTGTATATGCGTACCTATTATCCTTATATGTGTCTATGCGGGTGCATGTATTAATTTATATGCGGATGTGCGAGTGTTCAATTATATGTGGAGGTGGTTATTTACTTTTGTCTGTAAATGTGTCGAAAACTATATGTTTTCAAAAATGTATATGTGTATATATATGTGTATGTGTGTGTATGTGTATATATATATATGTATATGTGTATATATATATATATATATATATATATATATATATATATATATATATATATATTTATATATAGTTATTTGTTTAAATTTTATCTATGTATATTTGACCGGTTTAACTATTTTTCAAGTTTAAATTCGTTTAATAACATATTAAGCCACGAATAGCTTCGACATTTGACCGTCTAGATCATATTGAATGTAGATGTATGTGCCTGTGTGTATCGATGTGTATGTGTAAGTATAGTGCATTTGCCTATGTGTGGTTTGCTTTTTTGTATGTGTGTGTATATATCTAAATACGTCCGAGCGCTTAACATGCCGTTGTTCGAATGATTTCACGTGAGAGGCGACTAACATGTTGAAATGAAACGAAAAATGTATACATCTCTGTCTGGGATTCTGAATACAACTTTCAACTTAATTTCAATGAAAATATAAATTAAATAGCATATATATCTTTTATTTTTATTTTTATATTTTTTCTCCTTGGTAATTCTACAATTTAAAACTTAATAGAGATCTGATTTAGATTTCTAAATAGGTAATTTTAATTTTTTAATTTTTTACTTTTAATTTTAATTTCAAATTTTATAAATCTTTTAATATCTAGATAACCTTGCTTAGTTGTCAAATTTTTCGAATCATCCTATACTTGTTTTTTGATTGGCCACTCTAGCTTATGTAACAGCGTTTACTCTTAGCTAAGGATCGTTGATTAATTTGAAACTTTTAAAACCATTTATTCTATATTCTATATTATCACTTGACAAGACACAAGAAGTGTTGAAACAAAATGGCTACTTTTGTCGTGATTTTATAACATATTTATGTTGTAATATTCAAATAAATAATTATATCTGCTCTACTCTGTATTGAGCACTCTTTAAAGAATATTAATTGTTGGTTATTGGATTTCACTCCGTATATACCAATCCTAAACTTGTATATATATATATATATATATATATATATATATATATATATATATATATATATAAACAGCATACTGTCGCCTCTAAGTGTTGACTTTTATGTTCACTTTTATATTTACACACGCTCTATCTCTGATATTGAGCACTTTATACCATAAATATACCACATTTTAAGACTATATTTCTGTATATATATATATATATATATATATATATATATATATATATATTAGGGGTTAAGACTTTTTTGTAACCCTATGTTCCTGTATTATAAATCGATGAAATTTTGTTTAAAAGTAATGAAAAAGCATTAATTTCTTTTAGTTCTTGAAAATCGTTACCCCCCCCCCCGCCAACCGGAATTTCGATTTTAGCATAAGGGTAAAAATCAAAATATTTCAGAAACTATATTTTTCGATTTACTAATTATGTAACTGCATAGTAAGTATTTTAACGCATTTAACAGTTTATAGCTATAGTATAACATACAAACTTTACAAGTATCAAATTTGCAAACTTGCAGAAGCTTTATTTTCCAATTCGCTAATAATGTTATTGGATAATACTAAAATGTATTTTTAACGCATTTAACAGTTTATAACTATAACATAACATGCAAAGTTATAAATGAGCAAAAACAAGTTCTAGAAGGTTCCATAAAATTCTAGAAGGCTCCAGAAAGTCATAGTACCAGTATGTTTATACGATTTTAGAAATTTCGTGTTGGGGGTGACATTTAAAAAAAAAAACTGAAATAAACTTCGGCATTCAATATACCATATTAAGAAGAGAAGTGATAAATAAAACACCGATTCTCTGTTTGTTTTATAATCGCAAATAAACTTCTCCTTTTGTCGCGCTTTCCGCTTGAAAAACGATTTGTTTTGTTTATAAAGAAAAACGATAAACATTAAAAAGTGAGACAGAATTGTCCTGAGTATGACGATAAACTACACTCAGCAGCAAGGACTCGAATCGGGAGATTTTGGCGGTTGTGAGGGGCGTGGAACCACTTATAGCTTCTGTTGTTCCCAAATCCACCCTGACCCGGGTGGTTGCACCTGTTAGGGTCCCATCTATGGGCAAATATTGAATCTCAAACAAAAAAGAAACTCTATGAAATTATAAAAACATTTTAAACTCAAGATACCAATAATTCATTTTTATATATAAAAAAAAAGATTACCAAAAATACCTATTTCTCGTAGAATTACTAACAGTACATTTTATCTGTAGTTGAAGGCATACAATTTGGTTCCATATATTTAGATTTCAGCATTAAATAACCCATAGAGGTGTTGATATACCGCTAAATAAAATCAATAAACCAACTGAGAAAGAACCAACGCGCATTTTGCCGCTGCAACATAAACGAGTCTTAAATTTCTTTTTATCGATCAATCGTTTTTAGGGAGAGTCTTCGTTTCTTATCAATTTTACCTTACGTCCAAAGTTTTGTGTGTGTGTGTGTGTGTGTGTGTGTGTACGTGTGTGTGTGTGTGTGTGTGTGTGTGTGTGTGTGAATTTCTGCAAAGGGTATTGGCACTACCCAACAGCGCGATAATTCACCAGAAACCTGTATCTCGAAGAATATATCATTCATCTTTTACCAGCAATTCTGCTTAACGTATTTTCCCCTGGGAAGCTAAACGTTCTTCACTACGACCAATGCCGCCATAAATATCAATCAACTTATCATAATAAAAAAAAAAACGATTATTAATCTTTTACACGTTTCGTTTCGGGTATTGGACGCTGTACGCTAACAGTTGGGAATTTCGAGTTCTTCTTTCCAAACGTGATCGATTTCCTCAAATAACTAATAAGGATAATAATCAATTTGCACAGGAAATAAATTTTCAATTTATATTTATCTTCATATGCCTGTAAAATACTACGAGATATGAATATAAATATTCATTTCGTTTTATTTTATCTAGAATTTAACTCAATTGGGCACTGGAGAAAAATAAAACCTTCAATGGCATTTGACGTGTTGCAGAACTTTTATTCGGCTTCTATGAGTCTTCTCGTCTTTAACATCGGTGACTACGTCTCCAGAATATTTGGTGGAAGTGAAGATAAAGATCCCGGTTAAACGGACGACATTCCTGATGTTAGGACGTAGAGGAATCGACCGCCAATTACCAGTTCTTAGGTAAACGACATTTTATAAACAAAGCCTGAATTAAGTAATGTGTTTGCCTTGTTTCAAGATATATTTTCTTCTTTTTTTTTCTGGTTAATCATTTCACCCAAATCAAGGCGGGAATACCATTAATACGCAGGGGGGGGTATAGGGAGTGAAAGTGAGAAAAAAGACTGGGAAGTGGGGGTGAGAAAAGGATAAGAGATGAGCGGGATTAAAAAAGATAGAAGATGGCGATTGACGTTGCATTTAAATTTTGTTAATCAATTCACCCCAAGCAAGGCGGGAAAGCCACTAATACGCAGGGGACTACAGAGAGTAAAAGTGAGAGAAGAAAACCGAGTATATGGAGGACTGAGGAAAAGATAAAAGATGAACGGGATTCAAGAAGATAGAAGATGGCGATTGATGTTGAGTTTAAATTATTGGACACTGAAGTTATCAGGGTAGCAAGTAAACTGGAAGGGAGTTCCACAGGCGGGAAGTGCGAGAAAAGAAACTTCTGGAGTAGGAGTGGCAAGTGCATTTAATTGTTTCAACTTTAAAACCTAGATTCCAATCTAGTGGCATTATATTCTTTTCTATGCCAAATGTTTTAAACCAAAACATTAACCTGAAATTCGATTTGTGTTCTTAAGGGGCCTCGTCGTATTGAGTCTTTCATACGAATTGTCATACATGATGCCAAACCCGTTCAGGAAGCCTCGTCGTATTGAGTCTTTCATACGAATTGTCATACATGATGCCAAACCCGTTCAGGAAGCCTCGTCGTATTGAGTCTTTCATACGAATTGTCATACATGATGCCAAACCCATTCAGGAAGCCTCGTCGTATTGAGTCTTTCATACGAATTGTCATACATGATGCCAAACCCGTTCAGGAAGCCTCGTCGTATTGAGTCTTTCATACGAATTGTCATACATGATGCCAAACCCGTTCAGGAATATCTTAGCTATCAGCAGTATGCAACCAATTTCTAAGGTCAATGGTTAAAAAAGACTACAATCAAATGAACCCTGTAAGTTTTAGCAAGAACCACCTTTCTTAGAACCTTGTGGATTGGCGCTACAGAATCACAAACAAAGAACTGTATTAAATAACAGAAATCACACCAGTTGAGGACGTTCAGCAACAACTGAGAAGGGGAGAGCATATATATCTCGAAGAGAAAATAATGACACGATCAAGGTATTGGCTTTCCACACTGCTTAAAACAAAAGGTTAGGAAGGAAACTGCCTTTAATACAGGAAAGGTTGAAAACAGTTAATCGGTTTGAGAAAACTATTTTCCTGAAAAATTGTCTTAATGGAAAGATTTTATAATTTTCAAACGGCGATCGCAGTGGCTACTCGGCCAGTGAAATATAATAAAATGGTTGTTATGACTAACAACATCGCATTGAAATATCACCCTAAATAGGCAAATACGGGCCGTTTTCTGTTGTTTGTTTTTGCATTAATGTTTCCCCTGTACAAAGTCTCAAGAGTCACTCGCGGTAGAAGGTTCGAGAGTGCAGTAACGACGAGAATCTCACTTCTATTTTGATGTAACTTAACTTTTTTTAAAATTAAAAGAAATTTGTTTTTCATCTTCAAGCTGCTTAATGTTTGTTTCCTTGAAAAACATTCAGAAGAAAAGTTGATGTAATACGGAATATGAAAAAAATATAGAACAAGTTTAAAAAAATATAAAATAAAATATAAAATATAATATAAAATATAAAAATATAAAAAAAGATAGAAGAAAAGTTTATGCAATACGAAATATAAAAAATATAGAAAAATATAAAAAATACAGTATAAAATAAAATATAAAGTATAATATAAAAACAAAGTAAAATATAATATAAAATAAAATATAATATAAAATATAAAAAAGATAGAAGAAAAGTTGATGTAATACGAAATATTAAAAATATAGAAAAATATAAAAATACAATATAAAATAAAATATAAAGTATAATATAAAAATAAAATAAAATATAAAATAAAATATAATATAAAATATAAAAAATATAAACAAAGATAGAAGAAAAGTTGATGCAATACGAAATATTAAAAATATAGAAAAAATATAAAAATTACAATATAAAATAAAATATTAAGTATAATATAAAATATAAAATAAAATATAAAATAAAATATAAAATGAAATATAAAGTATAATATAAAATATAAAATAAAATATAAAGTATAATATAAAATATAAAATAAAATATAATGTAAAATATAAAATAAAATATAAAATATAATATAAAATATAAAATAAAATATAAAATATAATATAAAATATAAAAATATAAAAAAGATAGAAGAAAAGTTTATACAATACGAAATATAAAAAATAGAAAAAAAATATAAAAAATACAATATAAAATAAAATATAAAGTATAATATAAAAATAAAATAAAATATAATATAAAATATAAATTAAATATAATATGAAATATAAAAAATATAAAAAAGATAGAAGAAAAGTTGCTGCAATACGAAATATTAAAAATATAGAAAAATATAAAAAATACAATATAAAATAAAATATAAAGTATAATATAAAATACAAAATAAAATATAAAATAAAATATAAAATAAAATATAAAGTATAATATAAAATATAAAATAAAATATAAAATATAGAATAAAATATAAAATATAATATGAAATATAAAATAAAATATAACGTATAATATAAAATATAAAATAAAATATAAAATATGATATAAAATATAAAATAAAATATAAAATATAATATAAAATATAAAATAAAATATAATTTAAAATATAAAAAGTATAAAAAAGATAGAAGAAAAGTTGATGCAATACGAAATATAATAAATATAGAAAAATATACATAAATATAATATAAAATAAAAAAAAATAAAAAAATATAACGTATAATATAAAATATGAAATAAAATATAAAGTTTAATATAAAATATAAAATAAAATATACAGAATATAAAATGAAATATAAAATATAATATAAAATATAAAATATAAAAAAATATAAAATATAATATAAAATATAAAAATATAAAAAAAAGATAGAAGAAAAGTTGATGCAATACGAAATATAAAAAATATAGAAAAATATAAAAATACAATATAAAATAAAATATAAAGTATAATATAAAATATAAAATAAAATGTAAAATAAAATATTAAATAAAATATTATGTATAATATAAAATATAAAATAAAATATAATATAAAATATAAAATAAAATATAATATAAAATAAAATATAAACTATAATATAAAATATAAAAAAGATAGAAAAAAGTTGTGCAATACGAAATATAACAATATAAAAAATATAATATAAAATATAAAATAAAATATAAAGTATAATATAAAATACAAAATAAAATATAAAATAAAATATAATATAATATATAAAATACAATATAAAATATAATATAAAATATAAAATAAGATATAAAATATAAAATATAATATAAAATATTAAGAAACATAATATATATATAATAAATAATATAGAAAAATTTAAAAAATATAATATAAAATATAAAATAAAATATAAAATATAATATAAAATATAAAATAAAATATAAAATAAAATATGAAATATGATGTAAAATATAAAATAAAATATAATATAAAATATAGAATAAAATATAAAGTGTAATATAAAATATAAATTAAAATATAAAATATAATATAAAATATAAAAAATATAAAAAAGATAGAAGAAAAATTGATGCAATACGAAATATAAAAAATATAAAAAAATATAATATAAAATATAAAATAAAATATAAAATATAATATAAAATATAAAAAAGATAGAAGAAAAGTTGATGTAATACGTAATATAAAAAAAGATAAGATTGAGTAAACGAATTGTAATCGGCGTATAAAAAAGAACAGAAATAAATATTTTCAGCTTATACAGTCAGCCCCTCTCTTCCTTTCTCTCTCCCCCTCTCCCTTTCTCTCACTATCTCTTTCCATCTCTCTCTCTCTCTATCCTTCTCTTTCTTTATCACTCCCTCTCTCTATCTCTCTTACTCCCTCTCTCACTATCTCTCTCTCACACTCTCTCTCTCTCCATCCGTCGCATACACACACTGTCTCTACATGTCTCACTCTGTTGGTTTTCATATCTAAGAGTGCATAGGCCAGATAACACCTTTCTCGTTGTGTGTCTATAACTGACACATACGCCAGCATCAATGATATCAACTCACCTCGGTTAATTACAAAAATATTAACTGGACCAATGATCAAGGATATTTTTAATAAAATTATAAAAACGTATTGCGATAATTTAATTATCTTATTTGAAGTTTCAATTTTATTTTAATTACAAGAAATGAATATAAAGTCGGTCTGCAAAATAAAAATGACTCTTTTACTTGAAGCCAATTTGTGATCAAGTTGCTTTGATTCTCGGTGATGATCTTCCAGAATTAATTTCGATTTCCCAACGATTCTTGTCAGCAGAAGAAAATGAAACTTTATTATCATAAATCCTGCAAAATTAAAGTAGCCATTACAAAAATATAACATTCGATGACAATTAGTCAATTTAATTGATATGTCCCGGAAAGGGATATATTTGTTCGAAGTAGCTAAGTGGTTTTAGCTACTGTAACCGGGTAGGACAATCTAGCAGGTAGCCGTAGTGGACTGCTACTCGTCGTAGTCGTAGGCAATACGCGTAGGCAATAGGTGTAGGCCATGTACCTCCACATCAGTCTGTATTTATGACTGATACCAGCCAATCATATTACTGTGAGGGGGAACCCAGGTGTATGCATATTCATTACATCATTAGTGATTAGTTAACTGAATTAAAAATACTAGTTTTTACTTCAAATATAGTGAAAATATTGTCTCCAACGGATGTCTGTTATTTGTCATTTAAAAATTCAAGTTGTCATTGAGTCAACTTCCGGTACCCATATTTGATGAAAGTTCTTAAATTTACGAACATCTTATTGGGCAGCTGAAGTATGGATGACCAAGAAAAAAAAAACGTTATTAATAACAATAGTAAAAGTATATTTCCACCCTTAAAACATCATTTGATGTCTTGATAAAATATGTCGCAGTTTTCGTTCCGTCACTTTTTTACACTGAAGCGAATGCAACTTCCGTAAAAAATATTTATTTTCAATCAAGTAAATTCACCAGTTTTTATAATTTGTATAATTGTTTTTAATATCTGGAGGTAATAGTTACTCATTACCCTTCTTAATCAGTCTTCAAACTGAACATGTAAAGTGCGCGATAGGTAAATTGTCGCTATTTTACAGTTTTAATTTCGCGCATGCGCATTATTTGTTTTTGATTTTCTCGACGACACAGTATAGTAGGGTCAGTTGGGCACCGTCTGTGAGAAAAATAACACCATGATACAATTCACTCAATCTGAAATTTGGAAACGGCATGCTGTATTGCTTGGCATTCGCACCGAAAGCTCCAAGACGAACATTTCAGAGAGTTTGGGTATCAATCTGAGAACAGTGCAGAGGATTCGGAAAGAATTGGATGAGTCTAATGGTGATTACGGAGGTACGGTAGTTCGGAAAACTCACTCTTATCGTTCTGATAAGAAAATAATTTTTGGTGAGGGCCTCAGACTCAACATGGAGGCCTACATCAAGTATCTTGAGGATGTAGTCCTGGGTCAAGAAAGTGGCTGCTGGAAGACCCTATATCTGGCAACAGGACCCTGCATCATGCAACACAAGCAGGAGAACTTAGTCATGGCTATCAGACAATTTCTGCGACCCCATCACCCCTTACATCTGGCCACCTAACTCACCAGACTGCAACCCCCTTCATTATAATGTGCGGGGCGCAGTTGAGCGAGAGACCAACAAAACTCCTTGTAACACCAAAGATGAACTGAAGGCAAGGATTATGGCAGTATTCACCAACTTAAACAAGGAGACTGCTCAGAAGAGTTGCAAGAGATTCCTAAGTCGTCTGAAGGCCATGGTTGAGGCCAATGTCGAATTTTTTAAAAAATTTTACTCTTTATCTTTCCAAGATATTTTTGAGTAAATTCGGTAAATAAATCTGTTAAAATGAGAAGTCAGTGTTACGTTTTGATACTCAAAAGTAACTAACAATGTTTTGGAGGTTCGAATGTTGAATTTAAATAAGCTATATATTTTTTTTCGTCTGAGATTGTATCCCAGCTGACCATTATCTTTTCTCGTTCAAAATTTAATTTTTGTTTCGACTTGAAAGTTACGATTCAACATCTTGACAGGCAATTCCAATTTCTATATCCACCTGTCATCGCCTATGTTTCCCATCTATTTATTGCAAAATCCAAGTTCGACAACAGCTCTCACTGATGACAGTCTAATAATCTGCAATAAAAGAAACTTTTGTTTGCATGAAGCTGATATATTTTTTGGCGAGAACTCCGGGACTTTCTTTCATTCTGTTGCAATCGTCAGATTTGTTCGTCTAAAACGAATTCAGAAAGAAGTTCCTCGCCTACGATTTTATTGATCTCCTTTCCTTTGATAGCTTGGCTTCGTGACACACTTTCGGAAATTTACTCGTTAACATTCCAAGATATGTTTGGTAAATATATCTATTAAAATGAGATGTCGGCGTTATTTTCATTTTTGCATCATTTAGACGATAATTTTCCCATCGCACCCTGTATATGTTTGTGTTTCTTTTTGTTCTCTCTTCAAGAAGAATAAGCACAAGTGTAAATCATAGCAATACAAAGCACGACCACAGCAAACGATTATCATAGCAACGTAGGGGTAAATGGGTGAAATCTTCAGATGATTCATCTCCCTTCCTCAATAAATTCAATAAATTCTCATATGTCAGTAATGAGAGCGACACACGAATCGTTTTCTCCGACATACTCAGAATATTTTACGATATTGATTTTTGAATTCTATCATCCATATGAAGTGTTATTCTTCGCATCTGAAACGAGCGCCGTATAGGAGCTGCAAGGTCCGTATTCGTGCGTCTCAAACGGTCACTATGGGGGCGACGAGAGATTTGCGCGGCTACGAAGGGGCGCATCTATCAGGCTATTGTTCGGACTATCCTTCTCCATGGCTGCGAAACGTGGCCACTTAGAGCGGTTGACCTACGAAGGCTTGAAGTGTTCGACAACGATCGCCTTCGCTGCATTCTACGATGCCGCCGGATCGATCGTGTGCCCACAACCACTCTGCGTCGTCGCCCGAGTCTCCGTCCTCTTCCACCCGTCCTGATCCAGCATCGTCTCCGATGGTTCGGGCACGCAGCTCGACGTCCGGAGGGAAAGCTCATCTGCGATGTACTTCTCCCTCCTCCTTTTTCTGGCTGGCGAAAACGTGTCGGTGGGCAGCTGAAGACGTGGGCTAGCACAATCAAGGATGACCTAGCAGTACTATCGCGTCCGCAAGTAGTTGGTGTTCGACGATGGAATCGCGAGTGGCTCGCCATTTCGTGTGAACTGGCTCAGGATCGGCGGGCGTGGGCAGCGATGGTCCGAGATGCTGTACTTGCTCGGGAGGAAGCCGCTTCAACCCGACCAGGGTGAAAACCGATACAAGTAAAAAAAAAAGTCAAGTCATAGATGAACTTTACAGCCAAGGAAGATGGGCAAAAGCATTGTTCGAAACGTTGTGGTAATAACAAGATGAGGAATGCAAATCTGGCTAATGTATTACCTTAAATTTTTACCCTTTTCAACATGAATTCCATACATTATTTTCATTATTTGGATTGTTATCCTCATCTTCATTGCTATATAACTGAGACATCTGAGACATAACTGGGACGCGGATGCAGTTTATCGTCATACCCAGGACGTGAACTAATTATGACCCATTCCTAGTTTTCCGTCGACGATATACTCTCGAATCTTTCTCAGGGATACAAGTAGTAGTAGTATGAGGAGGCGCTTGTTTGTTTTTGTTTAACGGCATATCGACAATTATATGGGTTATTAAATGCCGAAATCTAAATATTTTCTACACAATTTTATTTTTGGCAATAATAATGGTTTTGGAAATAATAATGGTGATGCAAGTCTTATTAATTAACCCAAAGCTGGGGGAGAAGAGATGGATTCATACCTTTCCCAAATGTAAGTGAATATAATGAAGGCAACTGGAATTGGAACTCGGCTCTCCGAATAACAATTCCGTGCCTTTAGACATTACACCGCCCACACATCCAAACTTACAGCACTTGGTATCCCCAAGCGATCACCCATCTAGGTACTGACCAAGTTCGACGTTGCTTAACTAAGGTTATCTTAGGGGAACCGATGTTTCATCGTGATGTAGCTGTAAGCTAGGTGGAGGCGGAACACGTCACACATCATTATTATGTGCAGGAAGGAAAGTGCTTCAGGCTCAAAGCAAAGAATATTTCTGTAAAGAAAACTAATTATAACGAGCAAAATTGAATTGATGTGAATAAGTAAAGGAATTTAGTGTAGGTTGGGTGGAGAAAGTACAAGATACGTTGAAAGATTTTATTCTGAAGAAGAACTTTCCCCAATGCGTCAGCTAATCGCATCATGACTTAATTTCACATAAAACTTGGTTTGGTTTGTTTTACGGCATATCAACCTCAATGGATTATTTAATGCTGATAAGATTTTTGCTGCTAATAATTTTTTTTCCCAAAAATGTATTGATGGTAATATTTCTCTTTTCAAAAGTGTTTTCTTATTAATATTTTTTCAAAAAATGTATTGCTGGGAATAATTTTTCCTTCAAAACTTTATTACTGGTATTAAAACCTATTTTTACACTTTCATGGTGTTTTAACCCCAGTTTGGGGGTTAACTATTTGCGCATAGTTGGGACTCTAACAGGTGCTACCACCCCGGATCAGGGTGGACATGGGAACATCAGCAACTAAGTGGTGGTTCCACGCTCCTCAAAACCTCCTGATCAGAGGCCTTGCTGGCGGATGTAGTTTATCGCCTTACCCAGGATGCGGATGTAGTTTATCGTCTTACCCAGGATGCGGATGTAGTTTATCGTGATACCCAGGACGCGCGGATATAGTTTATCGTTATACTCAGGACGCGGATGTAGTTTATCGTGATACCCAGGACGCGGATGTAGTTTATCTCCATCCCCAGGCTGCGGATGTAGTGTATCGTCATACCCAGGACGCGGATGTAGTGTATCGTCATACCCAGGACGCGGATGTAGTTTATTGTTTTACCCAGTCTGTGGATGTTATTTATCGTCATACCCAGGACGCGGTTGTAGTTTATCGTCTTACCCAGGACGCGGTTGTAGTTTATCGTCACACCTAGGACGCGGATGTAGTTTATTGTCTTACCCAGGACGGCATAAAACTTGTTTCGATGCATCAATATTTTTAAAAGTATTTATAAATCGCCAAAGCATTTATCTCAATGCTTATATTTTGGCGAATTAAGTCATATATAATGAAACATACACATCTACCCGCTGTCTTAATAACTCTCACTTTTGGACGTAGGTAAGTATTGTGTAGCTTATCCTAGTATGGCACGTGATCATGAGAGTGGATAGAGCTCACTCACAATGACATATACGATTAAACTGTTAATCCCTGACCCTTTCACTAATCATTGCCTTGAATATCAACATTCAAAATATTGTCTTTTATCAGGGCTCGAAAGCCACTGGTATTGATGAGATAACAGTCGTTAGGACATGACCAGGTATTTACTGAGTTTAGTTTGATGTGAAATTACAAGTCTAGGGCACACGGGTGAGGATCTAACATATTTCAATCTTAACAATTTGCTATGTTAATTCACTAACCTCCGCTTCCCGATGAGGCACCACATTGCTTCACTTTCAGGCTGGAATATATCCCGCATTTTTTGCAGGTTTTAGGCGCAAAAGAATGCACTGACACTATTTACATTATTCGGACTATTGTCCTTATCTTTGTCGCCATGTTTACCACAACGTTTCGGCCGTTGTACGCTCCGGCCTTCTTCAGGTGGTTGGAATGTCGAACTGAACCCTTTATGCGATTTTAAAACGCTATTTTTCTGTCTTGATCCGTGTACGTAACGTTACCTTATTTTTAACGTTATTTTCAATGTTGCCAAGACCTGCATTTGCAATTCGTTATACGACAAAAATAGATTAATACGCATAACCAATTACAATCAAACTTCCATCTTCTTCAACAACTTGGGAAATAGAATCTCAATTTAAAACCTGCATGTAGCCTAAAATACTTAGAATGTAATCGCCTGTAAATCATTTTTGGGAAAAAGCCTAAATGAATTCGTTTTTCATTTCAATGATGAAAAAGAAACAATAAAATAGGAAAAGAAAAGGGAGGTAATTCTTATTTCTGGAGTAATTTGTGTCTTACTTTCTTAGTTTAGAAAACCATCGAAAAGTCGGCTCTAAAAGTTTTTGTCAGATAAAATATTTTGATTATTGTTTCCCACTGAGATTAGACACTTAAACAGAGTAGATAAAATGTTTTTCAGAGACTTTTTGAGATTTGTATACATCTACGTTTTTTTTTTCTTCTTTTTTTAATTCTGGTAATGACGTCAGACGATGACGTCTTTGTGTTTCCGAATAGCAATTTGAAGGTTGCGATAAAAAACAACTGCAATTAAAATATAACATACTTTCTCTAAGGGTTGGAAATTATTACAAATGGCGGATTTATTTAATACGTTTTTTATTCAATCTCCTACTGTTTGTCTTCAATATTTTCTAAAATTCAAATCTCTTATCGAAAATGATCTGTTACAAAATGGCTTGATCTAAACACGGTAAGAACAAAGACACTTCAAAATGAGTGGATATGCAATCTTTATTGATTTTTATGATTGCCTGTTAATAGTCTTTTGTAGAACTAGCCATTCTTCTTACTCGACCAAAGTTAGGGGGGAATATGCGAGTGGCGTAATAGATAGCCACTCGGAATGAGTTCGAATTCTAGTCGAGTTCGTTACATTCGCTTATGTGTGAAAATGCCATTGTGAACGGTATGAATCCATCGCTTCTCCCCCAGTTATGGGTTAAATAGTAGGACTTCAAAACATGCTGATGCAATATTCACTCGCAAAACAAAAACAGATTTATTATTACAATCCAAAACCTATTTCAGCTTTAAATAACGTACAAAGGGTTAATAAACCGTAAAAAAGCAAGTCAATCGCTTAACAATTCCCACAGTTATCCTTTCTGTTCCAATGTCTTTCTCAAAGCCAAAAGATTGTAAACTAGTTATATTCAAGAAATTTTTTTTTTATTTCTTGAATATTACTCGCTTACTTTTGCCTTAGCAGACTTTGAATTATGGCACTTTGTGTCTTCCATATGTCTTGACTGACCTTTCAACCACCTGATGAATATTCATGAATCTACTCAGATGGAAAAGCCTTGATAATGCAGTGATTTCCTTGCTCTTGTATATAAACTCGTGTAACAAAATAAATCGTACATGGAGGAAGTCCCACAGTGGACGAAGCGTCTCGGCTAAGAATAGGTTTTTCCATTTGTCTTTTTATTTATTTTGTTCCTTTAAAGACACGCAAACACACACACACGCACACACACACACACACACACACACACACACACACACACACACACACACACATATATATATATATATATATATATATATATATATGAACCCAATGAACCTACCTACCTAGGTCATCAGGACAACTCTGGCTAAAGAGAGTTGTCCCAAAAGACATTTTATTGAAAAAAAAAACCCCAAAAAGACGGACATCAGGAAGAATTAAAAAATTAACATAAAAACAAAAACAAGACAAAGGAAAACAAAGGAGTGTAGGCCAAAAGATAATTTTTTTACAACAAAAAAACAAAAATTACCTCAACATAGATATAGTCTATTTCAAGCCGTTCTGTATACGGCTATCATCAGTCTCTAAGTGTCTGTCTCGGAACATTGTTTTAAATTTATTTTCAATATAAGTCCTCCTCTTGTAGACGCCTTTTTAATGAGAGTGGGTTTGTGTTAGCGATTGGTGGAGGCGTAAGGTATCTTATATCGGCCTGGGGTTGGAGTTTATTTATGGGCAGGGCTTGTTTGTAGTTTAATATCAGTTCCTACCATGTGGCGGCCAGGACTTGTCGTTTGTGGTTTAATATCAGTTTCTGCCATGTGGTGTTTCTTATTAAAAAAAAAACCGGGCGTGTCTTTTTCTGGAATCACAGTGAATAGTTTTTTTTTGTTTTTTTTTATTACAGGTGTCCAATATTATTAATAATATTAATAAGTGGTGGGGGGTTTAAACTTAAGCCCGTTAAGATTTTAAAAGAAAGAAATATGCTGTGTTAAAATATAAACATCGAGCTCTCTGTGGATCAGATTTAATAATTAATATTACTAGGATCCACCCGGATTATATACCAACGGATCGATTACCTGTACCATATATATATATCAGCTGTTTATTAATCTGCGTTTAGTCTGGCACAAGGCGACAAGTATTGGTCACTCAGTAAAGATTGAATTCATTACATTTACAATTGTCATTGTCAGAAAATGATGGAAATTTATTATTATAAACTAAACGCTGTCATTATAATCTAACGACATAACGACATGAGGAACTTTTGGAAGAACTCAGTGACAGGAAACAGAGCGCCATCTTTGATTTGTTTCTTGGGAAAGTTAGGTTAATACGAGTGTTCGGAGATAATAATTTTTGTTTGGACATTTCTTGAAGGAGTGGTTGTGATATTTTTCGTTTGGGAGGCGATAAACATTTAGTGAGATGCTGAAGATTATCTTTTCCTGAGGTTTGTATGAGTTGAATAATTTTAATGTAGAGGCACTTGAAAAGAAATACCAGGTTGATTGTTTTACTGAATTAATCTATCCGTTGGCACAGATTCATTTGAAAATGGTTTCTGTGTGAAAAATCGAGCAACACGGGGGAAGTATTTATGCTTTTGCGGAAAACAATGAAGAGTTAAAAACAATGAGATCCACAAATGCTTAGCATATAAAAGAATACATTTCTGTCTGCTAGTTTGCGTGTATGCGTGCGCATATAAACAAAAACAGACAGACACACACACACACACACACACACACACACACACACACACACACACACACACACACATAAATATATTAAATAACAAATATATGACGATATTTATATGCGTAAAAACTTAAAAAGACATGAACATCTAATTGAATAAAAGTTCAATATATATATATATATATATATATATATATATATATTAAGCATGAACTCCGCTAATAAGGAAATATTCCAACAACACAGTAATTTTTATAACACAGCCCTGAAAAATAGCGGATACAAAAGCGCTGACATAAGCTATAGCAACAATAGTACTAATAGTAAGAAAAGCAGGAAAAGAAAGATCATATGGTATACCCCTCCGTTCAACCAAATGGTCAGTACTAAACTCGGGCATAAGTTCATAGCTTTAATTGAAAAACACTTTCCAAATAATAGCGAGATCTTTAATAAAAACACATTAAAATTAAGCTACAACTGCACTGAAAATCTAGAAAGAATCATAAAAAAAACATAACAATAAAATCCTGGAAAAACACGATGGCCAAAATAGTAGTAATAAAACTCATAAACTAAAATTAGACAAAAATAATTAAAAATTATGCGACTGTAGAAACCCCAAAGAATGGCCGTTAGAAAATAAATGCCTCACAGAATCCTTGGTATATCAATGCACTATCTCATCCATTGAGAGTCCTAACATTGATAGGATATACATTGGGTCAACGAAGAATAAATTTAAAATTAGATGAAGACAACACAAGAGCTCCTTCAACAACATCCCAATATTTCTGGCATTTGAAAGAAACGAATAAAACACCAAAAGTAAAATGGAAAATAATAAATAGAACAAGAACTTGTAAAACCTGGGATGACCCATGCCCTTTGTGCCTACATGAAAAGCTACACATCATTAAGTTCCTAAATAATGGAAAGTTATTAAACCATAGGCAGGAGTTAACGGTCTTTTGCCGACATCAACAAATTTTCGCATTAAATAATTAACATAAATAAATAGATAAAAAAAAATTCCATAGTTTAATAAATGTCTTAAAAGCTTAGCCCAATCATTAAATGGAAAAACCCTTTATGAAATCGTCAAAAAAAAAACAAATTGTAGTTTCGTACAACGGCTTTGTATAATGAAATAGCCATTTGAATAAACAAATAAATAGATTAATAGATAGATAACAATAAAAACAGAATCCTCTCGTCACTTAACGACTAGCAGACACCCATAAAATACATTTCCCCTTAGAACTGACGAGACGCTGGCCGCCACAACCAGATTTGAAACAAGTATCTTAAACACACCCCGGCATAACCTCTCCGAAGTTGACGAATCCGCAGATAAGACTTAACTCTCCGACCCCTTAACCCAAAAGACTGCTGCCAGCCATCTCCATAGTAATTAATGTTGCAAAAGGCCATACTTAAAAACAAGCGTAAACCAAAAGTTAGCTTATTCCTAAATTTTCGCTTGAAAATGAAGCGGGACTTAACACCTCAATTCAACTAAATTTCAATAATTATATTGAGGGTCTCGGCTCTCGCTTTTGAAACATGAGAACTCTTATGTAGCGAAGGAATCATATTTTTTAAAAGAATATTATAATATAAGCTCTACTTCTGTATGGAGCACTGTCTTTTTAAAAATAAAAACAAAAATACTAAAGAACTACGGATTATTTACCTAACGTGTTCTTTCCTATTTTTCTGCATACCCGCACACACACACACACACACACACACACACACACACACACACACACACACACATATATATATATATATATATATATATATATATATAGAGAGAGAGAGAGAGAGATAAGTGAACATTGAAGTCAACACTGAAGTCGACAAACTAAAACGCAATCATCAGGCCACCTGTAGTCATTAGTCATCAATATTTGGTGGGCTCATTACAATCTTTAATAAATTATGCCTTTGGTATAACTTAGATGCTAAAATAATTCCTTACTCTAAGTAAAATATGTTAATTTTAAAAAATCTCTGTGCATGAAATTCAAAAGAAAAACACATTTTGGTATTTAGCCTTAGGCTTAGTGGAAAGTCTAGCCATATATTTTTGTTTGTATTTTAAATAACGTGTGTATCTATCTTGAGTGTGTGTTTGTATATATGTCTATGTGTTACTGTGTTTATGTATCTCTGTCTGATTTTTTTTAGTTTAATTTATTGTACGTTTATTATCAGTACTGCTGATTGATATCGTATTTCCTCAACACTACCCAGTCACATACATCATTCCAACACTCCAGTCGACGAGCTAAAGTTGCCACTTTCTTTGATTTTCGTAGACTTTAAATGTAATTTGCCCTTTTCAATTGATACATTTAGCTAAAAAATCTTCTACTGTATAAATTATGTAAAACGGAAATTTGAAATAAATAAGTTGAAATAAAAATGTTTACTTTGAAAAACAGATTATACAAGTCATTAGAGATTTTTAAAAGATTATTTATAAAATTAAAGCAAGAAATACATTGCCTATTAAGTATGTCTCCAGCTTCAATAGGGCTCAGACCTACACAGCCCGACTAGCCACGTTATTTGTTTTACTTTCTTTCTTTTTCAGTCTTTCTTCTTCTTTATTTCTTCTTTCTTTCTTATGAACAATATCAACGAAATGCCTTTCGGTCAATATTTTGAGGCACGGAGTTAAAAGAATTAATTTTGGATCGAGCTGAAACGGGATACCAGCCATTGTCCTGAAGAAATGCGCGCCTGAACTGGCGCCTGGGCTCTCTAAATTATACAACCACTGCTTCAAGGAGTCTTGATTTCCTGACTGATGGAAGTCCTCAACCATTGTTCCTGTCTTTAAGAACTCTGGTGACCCCTCCGACCCTTCTAATTACCGTCCTATTAGTCTCCTACCCCTCTTCGGCAAAGTCTTCGAAGCCATTATCAACACCGAAATGATTAATCACCTGATATCCCATGATCTACTCTCAGACAAGCAGTATGGTTCCCGCTTTGCTCGATCTACAGCCGATGTGCTTACGGCCATCACTGAATTTGCCTACCAAGCTATTCATAATAACGGTGAAGCTCGTGCCGTGGCCCTAGACATCTCCAAAGCGTTTGATAGAGTGTGGCATGCCGGCCTTCTTCGCAAGCTGCAGGGTTATGGTATCACAGGTCGATTGTTTGACCTAATACAATCATTCCTGTCAAACCGTGAATTGAAGGTCGTTCTCAATGGATTCATCTCCAGCTCCTATCCCACTAACGCAGGTGTTCCTCAAGGCTCCATCCTAGGCCCTACTCTGTTCCTCATATTCATAAACGACCTCCCTGACGCCATAGATTAGCAAGTCGGCATCTATGCGGACGACACCACAATTTACTCCTGCCTCAAACACAAATCTAGTGATGCTGACAAAGTTAACCTGGCAGTTCGAATAGAAAAGGACATCCAATCGGTTGTGAACTGGGGCGAGGAATGAATGGTTAACTTTAACGCCTCTAAAACAAAACTGCTCTCTATTAACCACCACAAGGATCCATCCCTGCATCCCATTAGAATGGCTGAAGACCAACTTCTCGAGAGCTCCTCTCTGCGGCTGCTCGGTCTCATGCTGGCCGCTGATCTGAGATGGAACAAATACATCGAGTCAATTGCATCATCCACCGCAAGGAAAGTTGGCTCCCTGTGCCGAGCCAGGAAATTTTTCTCCCCGGAATCGATCCTCCAAATCTATAAATCGACCATTCGAACTTGCATGGAGTATTGCTGCCATATATGGTCTGAAGCCCCTGCTGTTTGCCTCAGGGTTCTTGATAAGATCCAGAGACGGATATGCAATGTAATTGGCCCTGATCTGTTATCTCGTCTGCAGTCGCTCTCTCACAGACGCGACGTTGCCTCGCTCTGTCTTTTTTTCAAATACTTTCACGGTAATTGCTCCGAGGAGCTGCTTTCGCTGGTTCCTAGGCCTCATGAGGCTGGCATCCCGTTCCCACCCCTTCACCGTTGAAACTGTTAGATGTAGACGTCTCTTCTACTCCAATAGCTTCATGTCTCGCACATCTCACCTGTGGATCTCCCTTCCTTATTACTGTTTCCCTGACAGATACAATCTCCAACTATTTAAGTGTAACGTCAATCGACATCTCCAGTTGCCTTGATCTATCCACTTCCCTTCTCCACATCCTTTCATTCCTATCGGCTCTCGCTCCAAATCTTCTGTAACCCCATTGCCTTGATCGATCCACTATCTTTCTCCACATCCTCTCCTTTACCACTCCTATCTGCTCTTCCTCCAAACCTTCTGTAACCCCTTGCGTGCTAGTGGCTTCCAGTCTTGCTTGGGGTGATAAGCTTAGAAAAATACAGTTTGATTTTTAAAGCTGATTATGAAAATTAGTTATCTTCATTAATCAAGAGAAGAATATAAGTCACGTACAGTAAATAATTTTTTCCTGGTTTTTCTCTTAATAATATATGTTCGGACCCCAGCGTACCAACCTCCTAGCTTTGCTTGTCTAGAGAAAATCCTTCGCGCGTGAGGCTTTTCTAAAAGTTGGGGTATTGAGAGGACTTAAGCAATTTGTGTACTTTATCCATGTACGTGTGGATCTCGACCGTACGTAGCATTTGCATCCATACACATAGACAACCAACTTCAGATGTATATTTAATTCATTTTCAGAGATCCAAGAGAAAACACCCACGCATTCATCTCCACCCACCAACTGTGTGTTTTATATTTACACTCGGCAAGCTAGTAAAAATTCAGGGAATTTAATATATAAACTATTTACCCTAAAGCATAGTTTCTACCATCTTCGCCAAAGATGTCTACCTGGGTGTGTATAAAGCAATTTCACAAAACAGGATGTTCGCAGACATTAGCAACAGAAGCCCGGATTATATTCGCTTTTCACGCGCCAATTCAGCTCCCAAAACTTTGTATCGTATACTTTTCACACACGCATATATATATATATATATATATATATATATATATATATATATATATATATGAATATATATAAAAGTGCTTTATTTATTTTGTTTTTAAAAAAACAGTGCTCGAAACAACAGTAGAGCCTATATTATAATTTTTTTTTTAAAGAAATGTAGAAATTAAATTAAATTAATTAGTTCTGTTTCATCCTCAAGCGAATTTTGGAACCCAAATTCGCTTGAGGATGTAACAAAACTAGCTGCTTTAATTTAATTTAATTCCTATAAATGAAATTGAAGTTTTTAGCTTTTGTTTTTGAAACATGAGAACTCTTATGTGGCGATGGAATCATATTTTTTTAAAATAATTATAATATATATATATATATATATATATATATATATATATATATACATATATATATATATATATATATATGATAAAAATATAGTTTTAATGTATGCTATATTGATGGGGGGGGGGTTAAAATGCACAATATCAGGGGTAGGTCGTATGTAAAACACCCAGCTGCGATACTGTGTTTCATGTTTAAACGCAATTTTCACACCATTTTTCACATCTTTTGGTGATTTTTTTTTAATTCCCCGCAGCGAAACAATTTTTATGGTTTCATGTGTCAAAAACAAAAAAACAAAAAGAAAACTCAGTTTTCAGCTTAAAACGAACACCGATTTCTAAAAGTGTGCTCTCTACTCCTGAATTGAACTGATCGCTCTTTCAGAACGTTATCCAAGTCAAATCCAAGGCCAACTCTGTTGAGTATATGGTGAGAATGGAACCCAAAATTTCTTGTTTTCAATATTTTAACCACTCAACCACAGAGGATGTTCATTTTTTGTATGGATTGTACATAGTAATGCATTTTCTAATTATTTGGCAGAATATGTAGCGTCAATTATCAATCTATATAAAAAGTTGATATTTCCAGAAATACATATAGGAATAAGTGCATTTCTGGAAATATCAACTTTTCATATATATATATATATATATATATATATATATATATATATATATATATATATATATATATATATATATATACACTCATTCCAATATATATATATATATATATTACACTCATTCCAATATATATATATATATATATATATATATATATGTATATTTGTATGTATGTATATATATATATATATATATATATATATATATATATATATATATATATATATATATATATATGTATATATATATATATATATATATATATATATATATATATACATATATATATATATATATATATATATATATATATACATATATATATATACATATTATAAGGATTTACACGGAGAGTTTGAGTGTTAAAGTTATATACACTACCATCATTAATTCCAGTGTGGATAGATACGTTCATTGTTTAAGAAGAAGAAGAAGAAGAATGTGGATAAAAAAAGACTGAATGAGATGCACAAACAGTGCTACTGCTATACTGCACCTTCCCTTGTCAACTGCCCCTTTACCCACGTAGTTCCTTTTTCCAGCATCTCGTGTGTTTGAATCTATAACACCTCCAAAGATGATGCAAGAGTCTAAAATTAGAAACGTAAATATAGGCTTTCTTAGCATCATCTCGATTATATTTTTTACTTCCAGTCGTATTTGTGGGTGCGCTTCAGTTGGGGAAGCACTCCAGAACGGTCTGGCCCACTATTGCTTTTAGGATATAATTTAATTTAATCGCCAAGGCTTAATAGTCTCTGGCCCTTATAGAATCTGCCAATAATCCCTAGCAGCAGTGGAGAATGTCTTCTTAGACAAACAATATATTTCCTGCGCCAAATATTTTGCGATCACCTCATATGCTTTTGATTATCTTTTTAAATTACTATTTAACCCGGCACGTATATACAGTGTAACCCGGATATAAGAGAAACCCGGATATAAGAGATATTTTCTCTGGTCCCAAATTAGAGCCTGTGTTAATGTATAAATAATAGACAAAACCCGGATATAAGAGAAACCCGGATATAAGATACTTATCCGGTCCCGACAAAACTCTCTTATATCCGGTTTACACTATATATATATATATATGTATATATATATATATATATATATATATATATATATGTGTGTGTGCGTGTGTGTGTACATAATATATATATATATATATATATATATATATGTATATAGATAGATATGTGTGTGCAGATGAACTATATATATATATATATATATATATATATATATCATAATAACATAGTGAATTATAAACGAAAGAAAAAGAATAGTGAGAGATAATTAAGTCAAAATCATATATATATATATATATATATATATGATTTTGACTTATTATGATATATATATATATATATATATATATATATATATATATATATATATATATATATATATATATATATATGGGAGGTGATAAAGAAAATTTAATTTAGACATTAAATGACCCATAAGGAGATGATATGTCGCTACACAAACAAACAAAATTATATGCGCACATACATTTATAGAAACGTGTATTTGTGTGCTGTTAATGAATATTACCTCCAGAATACGTTGCCTTGTGTCACTTTTGCCATCATTTTGTAGCTTAAGCAAGAATAAGTTTTTGTTTTGTTCTGTTGATGCTATTGATGAAAAGATCAATTTGATCCTCTTCATGTGACTGTGCTTCCCGTTCGTCTGCACACAAAAGAAAAATGGTTTCACAGTTGTCCAATCAGCAAAATTGGTGTCGAGCACTTCAATAAACAATGCCAAAGATGTGTGTTCGTTTTGTGGTTAAGAGGCTTTTGCGAAATGTTGGTTTGTAATCAAGAAACACCAACCAAAATATTTGGTGAAATGAAATATGTATGAACGTCTGCGAGACAATCTCGGTAAAACAAACATTTACTAAACCATAATTCTTTGCAAGATCCAAATGCATTTAGGGAATCGAGCGTGAATTGAACTTACTCCTCAACTTTTAAGTCTTCCACTCTTTAGAGGCAAGCTTTCATTGAATGATATGTCACGGCAACCAATAGAAGAGAATCTATCAGTTTTTTGTCAAATTCTTTCTTTTCTTTGAGAAAGGTTCTTAATTATGTTAACATTCAAAATGAAAAATGTATGAAAAAGAAAGAAGAAAATTTACTCATTTTCCAAAATTGTTGCAGCTTCCCAGGTTTTATGAGTCACCCAGTTTGACTTTAAATTCGATGGAGCCCATCTTTAAATATTGAATCTATGCTGTTGGTAGTTAAGTTATTTGGAAAAATAATTTACTTTGGATGCGTTCAAAAATTCTTTTATTGGCTGATTGTTTTTCGATTCTACAAATGATGATGATGATTTTCCCCAGTTTATCAATTACGCCAGTATATTTCGACTTTAACTCAGTCAGTTTTGTGCCATGCTTAGGCGATCATGTATCTTTCGATACATGGCTGACGAGGCAGATTTTTTCCCGCAGTAGGTTGCCATTTCTTTAAGCGGTAGACCAGTTGCCATCCAAGGCTATAGAACCCGGTCTGTCCTGCTATTTACCCATAGTTGGTTGGGGTGGAGAAGAGGATTAATACCTTTCCCAAGTAAATAGTGATAGTATTTATTAATTGCATTCTTAGTCTCGGACCAAACAAAAACATTTCGTAACTTACTTTCGGCGCTACTGTCAACTAAAACCATGAAAAAAATGACGGTTGAATTTTGCCGTTCAGTGACTGTCCATTGTGATTCAGATGCTTAAAAATGAAAAAATACCAATCAATCTAAATGGAAATGTCTAGAGAATTTAAGAAAACGGAAAAGTCAATGGATAGCGGCTTGGATTGAGGAATCGGAGAGCCGAATTGGAATTCCAGTTGAATCCATTACATTTACTTACGTGCTAATACCCTTGGGATAGGTATAAATCCTCCTCTTCTCCCTTCAGCTATGGGTAAATAGCAGGACAGACTGGTTCTTTAGCCTTCTCTGGTAACTGGTCTACCGCAGAAAGTAATGGCAATCTACTGCGGGAAATATCTGCCTCGTCAGTCATGTATCGAAATATACATGGTTGCCTAAGCGTGCATCACGCATGGCACATAACTGACTGACAATGATGAGGTAAAAAATGAGGTAGGACGTGAGAGGAAAATAAAAAAAATATTTGACGACCTAAACAGTCAAATATTTATACATTCTAACGAACATTTTGTTTTTTCCATCTTCCATACTCTTTGTCTTTTTTCTTTCTTTTATTTATTTGTTCTTTCGTTTCGTTATTTCATTTTCTCTTTTTCCATCCGTCTCTTTTTTTTATGTTACACTATTGGCTAAATCACGTGCAAATTGCCTTCTGATCAAATATAATAACGAATGGGAAAAGAAAAAAATCCGAAATAAATCACGAATGGAAAGTGGAATGTAAATCACTGCGTATCGAACGCTGACTAAGATTCGGACAGAAAGTGAGACATAGCTGATGGCGAACTGAATGCAAAAGGGCTTTTACATGTGACCAAATAAATCGGTTCGATACTTATTAGTCAGAGGTGACAGGGTGGATGTAGTCTCAATGGGATATGAGAGAAAAAAAATCAACCTCTCTCCCTCTCTCTCTCCCTCTCTCTCCTTCTCTCCCGCTCTCCCCCCTCTCTCTCTCTCTCTCTAAACTATTTATTGTACAGCATTTTATTTTTTATTTTTCATTAGACAACGGATTTACTGATAGGATAACCGACACACACACATATATATGAGTGTAGGAGTAAAAGTTCAGATATGAATAAAATATATATGTAAAGTAATATAAATTAAAACAATGACATGAGAAAAATATTTTATGCCAATGCGTTTCTTTCCTTGATAAACTTTCCTTGATAAATTTCCTCAAGGAACGAAATCCGTTAGCCTAAAATGTTTTCCTCTCGTCATATATATATATATATATATATATATATATATATATATATATATATATATATATAACAAAAAATGTTACAGATATCAATCATCGTTTAAGGTGGAAAATTACAAACATTGTACAAAACTGTCTAGTCATGTGTGGGAACTAAAAACATATGGTAAAATCCCTAATGTATAAGGGAGTATTTAAAAAAAAATGCAAAACCATATAGCATTTGTAATGTCACGTGTAGATTATGTCGGGAAAAAAAGCTGGCTATTATGTTGCATTCAGAGCGAGACAACATGCTAAATGTTAGGTCTGAGATAATGTCAGCTTGTAATCACGCAAAGAAGTTGTTATTAGAAAATATGAACCTGGATGAGAGTACCAAAGTTTTATGTTTTTACATCCTCCTTTTTTCTTCCCCCTCCCACATTTTTGCCTACTCTAACTATTCCTTCTTTTTCTTCCCCCTCCCACATTTTTGCCTACTCTAACTATTCCTTCTTTTTCTTCCCCCTCCCACATTTTTGTCTACTCTAACTATTCCTTCTTTTTCTTCCCATTACGTTTCCCTGTAATAATATAATATGGATAAATAATGTTTAGTAAAGCAATTGACTTTTTCTTAGCCTGAAGAAATCATTACTGGTGGAAACCGTGGTAGCAGAAAAGTTCATCCTCAATAATATTAACAATGTTAGTCTGCTTAATAAACGGGACGAGCTAATGATTGCCTGTAAGGACAGAAGATCGTTTCTCTAAAAATTCTGGAAGCCAGACTAAATTTCTCTTTTTTATTAAGTTTTTCTTAAATTTTTCTATTATTAAGATTTAGGTTTCATACCCGTTTATCTCTCTTTGATCTGGCAAGCGTTATCATATTAGAAACAGAGTAGCGTCTCCAGTAATAATTTGAAATTTCTATTTTTTCTTTTATTTATTTATTTTTCTTTTTAATTTTTTAAATTTTTTTTTAAATGAACATTATCTACACTTCATTTGCTGCGCCTTTTGTAATATTTTATTTTTATTTTTAGAGTATAAGCAGCGTTCCTTCCATGTGGCATCTGTGTATTTTTATAAAAACATAATATATAACTTGTGCCCGATGAGCTGGAAAACCAACGAAACTTAAGTCGCACACGAAAACCTAGGTATACGTACATGTGTATTTATTAATATATATATCTTTCTCTGTTTATCCACTTCGAGCATGACTATGTTTACATGTTTAATGATTATTTGTTTGCTTGCTTGCTTTTGATTTACCTAACTCTATACTCATATATATATATATATATATATATTATTTATATGCGCTGTACTTTTTGGAAAGTGCACAGTATCAGTGATAGAGCTAACTTATTCAGTTTTTGGGATATGAGTTTGTGACCTTGGGTTTCACGATCATCAGACAAAAATCTTTTGTTTGATGATCGCTTTTGAAGGCACCGTTACTGGAATCATATTATGGACGTAGGAGTGGCTGGGTAGGGCCTCCATCACCCTACCCAGGCTCTCTTGCCCCCATAATATGATTCCAGTAACGGTGCCTTCTTCTTCTCCCCATACGTTCCAGTAAGTCTCCTATAACATACTCGTTCTCTTTCTTTCTCTAAATAAAAATTACACTACAAACTGATACCATAAACAGTTTAAAAAATTCTGCGAATTTTAAAATCAAAATTCGCAGATGAAAATGGTCATTTATTAAAGGTACCTTAATTCCAATTGTAAAGTATATATATATATATATTGTTATCCACAGACAGACTGTTTTGTTGTATCACAACTCATCAGTGTAGCTAGATGTCGGTTTTGCCTTTAGTTAGGATCGAGACCCGGCGGAATTGGAGTCAGTCGGAAATTCTATCACAAACCGTCGGCAGGGACGAAAGTGAATTTAAGCGTATTTATTTTTAGATATACATACAGTGACTGAGAGGTTTCAATTCGCTCTACCAAAGAGTCTTTTCATTGGTAGTCAACTAGATTACCGTATATATATATATATATATATATATATATATATATATATATATATAATGAAAAGACTCTTCATTGGCCGTCAACTAAACGACCGTATATATATATATATATACGTTTAGTTGACGACCAATGAAAAGTCTTTAGTCGATGACCAATGAAGAGTCTTTTCATTATATATATACGGTCGTTTAGTTGATGACCAATGAAAAGACTCTTATATATATATATATATATATATATATATATATATATATATATATATATATATATATATATATATATATATATATATAAATTGTTTATCATATTTTCTTCGGTTCGAACCATTTTCGTGGTTTTTGAGTAAAGCCTGAAAACTTCCAGTGTCTTCCCAGCGATTTCAGATTTTATCTTCCGTTATCAAAGATATTGGGGGGGGGGGGGTGAGAAGGGTATGGGGGGGGGGTTGAGACGGGTATTTTTTTTAATAAATGTGCATTACGTTTCTTTGTGATTTGCAAGTATCGCGTTTTTACGTGTCAGCTTTTTGCATTATGGATTTTTTTTTTAGTTGTGAAATACATTTAATGTATTTGTTCCTAAGTTGAATGAAATGTTATTGTCGCTGGATTGTTTACTTCTTAATTTTTAATGGTTCAATTTTAAAATATTTTTAGTATTTTCTTTTCATTTTATACATTACATGTCTTAACTCTAGAAACAAACAAAGCGGCGTCTGTCGAACATAAGGCCCATTTTTCATGAGATAAAGAGTGAGAAAATAAATGCAAAAATCAATACCAATTGTCCCAACAGCACAGCATTGCCTCAAATCATTTTTGCCATTTTCGGAATATTTTTTTCTATGTGGCCTTAACGATCATTGCACAATCACAAAGAGAAAACAAATTTCAATATGATAATTGTGTAACGATGTCGAAAGCATCTGCCCATTTTAGTGATTCTGTAATATCGGAAGTTGATGCTTTGTCATGCGCAATGCAATGGGTGTATTTAGTTCCGGTAACAGATCGACTCGGTCTTGCCATTACACCCTTTGGGTTTTCTCTTATTGTTTCCTAGCAACAATGTAATCTCGCCTTGGACGAGAGTTGAAGGCAAACCAATCATGGATTGACTTGCATTACTTACATCACTTATAATATAAGATAATGAGAAAAATGAAAAGAAACATAGAGTGAAGAGGGGGAAGGAAATAGGGAGAAAAAAGAAACCTAAATAAGAGGTAGTGAATATTGTGTGCATCATAATTTTAAAAAAATAATTGCTACTAATGATTTCTTTTCATTATTCAGTTTTGTCTTTCTTATTTTCAAATCCTTTTGTATAGTTTTATTAATGAACGCAGAAGCAAATGAAAGGAAATATGGTACGTGTCTTCTTCAGAAAGATTTTAGTGATGTGGAAAAAAAGATAGAAATTAAAGTCAAGCTGAGTGTCCCACAAAAACTGAGAAGATGCAGCAATTTTGGAAAACGAGTTAATTTTCTTTTTTCTTTTCCATACATTTGTCGTTTTGAATGTTTCATATCGGCATACTGGGATGAACAATAAAATGTTATCGGACTCAGTGTTGATTTTTCTCTAGCAGGACAGGAAGCAGGAAGTCTCTTTCTTGAGCGGATGTTTCTATTGGAATAATGAACGCAAAACAGGAAAAAAGTGAATTACACTGTATGTTTCTGTGGAAAAGGCGCGCTTAGAGTTGGAAGTCGAAAAACCTCTACGTTTTATATACAGAAGTTTATAAAAGCTGAACATCCTGCGAAGCCTAAGAACGAACGCGGCCATTCCTAAGATTGCCCTGAAAATAGTTCTGAAAAAAAGTACGTTTTATAAAAATGAGAAAGCACTTTTTTTTTAAAAGTATTGCGTCAATCAGGGTTTTATTTCTTTTGGTCAGTTATAAAGATTATTCAATGCATCTGAGGAAAAGCTAAAAGAGAGACAAAGAAAAAGACACAAAGAAAATGTCTCTCTATTATAAAACAGGAGAAATGAAACAAGTGGAACAAAATTTGTTCCTTCGCTCAGGAGCGTTTGTTCGACTAGAACAAATGAAATGCTGACATGAACCTAAATCAGAGATTAGGTTCTCGGATGTGTGTCTGCCGTATTGGTTCGTCTACTGCCAGGTGACAATAATATATGATTTCGTGAAAAGAGAACTTATTGGCAATAACCATCTTGTTAACGACGTGCTTTTATACGTGTTTTGTAAGATAATAACACTGAAGTGACCGCAGACTTGGGTCAAAGGCTAAAAACCTAAATCTAACACTGATTGAATTTCGGACTGGCCGGTGCGAGAACAAATTGATGGCACGAAAGGCCATAAAGTTATCTTTGCAGACATGAAGACTGTCAGAAAGAATTTCGAAGTAGCACTAATGGCCGATTGCACAGAACGAAGGTCGGCATGTAAAAGTCATAACTTTAAATTTTACATGACAGTTTTCATCTATGCGCGCCACATAACTAAAGAGACTGATTTTGCACGTCTTGGAGACAAATCGGTCTTTATATATGTTACAACCCGTTAAGCAGAATAGACTGGATTTCTTAGCCTTGGTCACAGAACCAGTCTGAGAGAAGGGAATTCAAAACCATCACGATGAAGGCTGGGTTCGATCAGATTATCTTACCCCAGCCACGCCCATTGATACTTCGGCTGCAGTACATGGAGTGCTACTACGATTTTAATAGGCAATGGAGTTGTGTTCTTGAATGGATGGACGATGACAATCATGCTTGCAATAACTGTTGCTTTCAAAGAGTGTCTTTGATGCTGTAGACATTATGACATTAGGCGCCCTTCTGCGTCCCTTTGTGGAGAAAGAGTGAGAGAAAGGGAAAGGGGGAGAAAGAAAAAGAGAGAGGGAGAGAAAGAGACAGAGACAGAGAGAGACATAAAGAAAGAGAGATATAAAGAGGGAGGGAAAAAGAAAGAGAAAAGATAAAGACAGAGAGGGGAAGAGAGGAAGAGAAAGAGAGAGATAAAGAAAGAGAGAGAGAGATAAAGAAAGAGACACAGAGAGAGAAAGAGACAAAGAGAGAGATAAAGGAAGAGAGAGACAGGCAAAGAAAGAGAGACAGGGAGAAAGAAAGAGAGCAAGATAAAGTGAGAGAAAGGGGAAGAGAAAGAGAGAAATGGAGAGAGATGGGAAGAGAGAGAAAGAAAGAGGTAGAAAGAGAAAGAGAGAGAGGAAGATGGAGAAAGAGGGAAGGGGAGAGAAAGAGTGAGAGTAGGGGAGAAAAAGCGATAGATAGATAGATAGAGAGAGAGAGAGAGGGGGGGGGAGAGCGTGGTCATGTGATCCGTTGTATTTGTTACCAAAGGGAATTTATGAGTAAAGCAAGTGAAGTGAACAATTGTGTTGTTGTCGTCTGTGATGCATTAGTGGCGTTTTATGTGGATAGATAGTAGCTTAATGGTCGTCGAAATGTCATCGAAATACACGGGAAGCCGGAACACACAAAGCATAACCATACAAATCAGTCGGAATCACATCAATATGGCCGTCATGCCACTTAACTTGTCTACGTTATCAATAGCTTTCATCTTTATTTGTCAATGATTTTCGCTCTTTCGTTTCGGGCTTTTTCGTTGTTTCAATGTTTTTTTTTTCTTTTTTCTTCTCCAGTTTTTCTTTCCTTACTTGAGTTCTTCCTTTATTTTTTCATTTCATTCTTTCTATCATTACTTATTCTTTCTCTCACCTCCATTTTTCTTTTTCTCTTTTTTGGTTTTCAACTTTAAAAAAAAAAAATTATTAATTTCATTCACACTGTTTATTTCTTATTCTCTCTTCATTAGTTTTTCTTCTTTTAGATTCATTTATTTCCTTTTCATTTCATTCAATTTCTCTATCAGTTACTCCCCTCTATCTATTCCTCTATTCTATCTATTCCTCCTCTTTATCTATTCACCCTCTCTATCTATTCCTCCCCACTACCAATTCCTCTCTATCTATTCCTACTCTCTATCTATACCTCCTCTCAATCTATTCCTTCTCTATTCATCTTCTCTATCTATTCCTCCTCTCTATTTGTTTCTCCTTTCTATCTCTTCCTTTCTCTCTAGTCCCCTCAGTTTATTCCTTCTCTCTATCTATTCCTTCCCTTTATCTATTCATTCCTCCTCTCTATTCCTCTTTTCTATCTATTCCTCCTCCTTATTCCTACTCTCCCTTTATTCCTACTCCCTATCTATTCATCCCCTTCATCTTTTCTTCTCCTCTATCTATTCCTCCCCTCTATCTATTCCTCCTCCCTATTTATCCCCCTCTGTATTCCTCCTATCCCTTTATTTCTCCTCTCTATCTATTCCTCCTCTCCATCAATTCCCCTCCTACCTTATTCGCTACTTCCTATTTTTCGCTTCTGATTTTCGGCCATTCTTGCTTTATAAGGAAAATCTTAGCTAAACTTTATCCAGTCGATTCCGCCATACACCAGCCCGTCCCTTTATCGCCTGTTTAAAAGAAATGCCTAATTACCAGAAAACAATGGCCTACTTATTGTCCAAATTATTGGAATGATTATTGATGGTGTCGAAAAAATTTCTGTCACAATATTAGCGGTCAGTTTATCTTAAGTTCTCTCTAAACATGGCGCCTTCCAGACTGAGAGAAAACAGCTTTCAGAAATTACGGCCACACACACACACTCACACACACACACACACACACACACACACACACACACACACACACACACACACAAGCATAGACATAGGCCCACATACGTATCAATGTAAGAAATATGCGAGTGTGCATTAATAAATCCTTAAATGACACGTTGGTTGGTAAATTTTGATCTGAAATTTCCATTGTAATCTTTTAAGAGATTAATGGAAAAGCTTTGACTGATGTACATCGACAATGGGGTATATTATGTAGTTAAATATATGTTGTTTAAAATAAACTCTTTTTTTTTTCATAACTAGGCTACGGACTTATTGATGCACCTTCTTATGCGTGTGAGTGTAGGCGTCCGTCGCAGTGTGACAGAAAATGCTCGCATATTAGTTTTAAAGACTTCTAAATTTTACTCTGAATTTTACTCAAAATTTTACTTTGAATTTTTACAGCTTCGAATATACATTTCCTGATGAATTTGTATAATTTTTACTTCATGTTTGAGTTGTCCAATTTTCTCAGTTCCTCTGCTACTTTTGACAAAGACAGAATTGGTATTGTTTCGTAATACACGGGATAGGTTAGCAGCCATGTTAGCACCCCTGCCACAAAAGTCCATATAAAGGGTGAAAGAACAGAAGAATATTAAAAAAAAAACAAAAAGAAAAATTAAAGGAAACATACAGCTCTTCAACCCTGGCATGTCCTTCGTAAGACATTTTGAAAATAGGGGCGACTATAAACAACATTATCAAAAATAATAGCGATTAATATAGTAAATCTAAAACCCAAATTTTAAAAATTCAATAAAACATTAGATTACGGAGAATATTTTCCTAAATTTTTCAGATTACCCAATATTTAAGAAATATATGATGAAGGTAATCACATCATTTTCTTTAATTATATTTTACATATAAAGTCTCCGTAGAACAAAATTATGTTTTACAGATAAAGTCTCCGTAGAACAAGGTAATGTTTTACAGATAAAGTCTCCGTAGAACAAGATAATGTTTTACAGATAAAGTCTCCGTAGAACAAAATTATGTTTTACAGATAAAGTCTCCGTAGAACAAGATAATGTTTTACAGATAAAGTCTCCGTAGAACAAAATTATGTTTTACAAATAAAGTCTCCGTAGAACAAGATAATGTTTTACAGATAAAGTCTCCGTAGAACAAAATTATGTTTTACAGATAAAGTCTCCGTAGAACAAGATAATGTTTTACAGATAAAGTCTCCGTAGAACAAGATAATGTTTTACAGATAAAGTCTCCGTAGAACAAGATAATGTTTTACAGATAAAGTCTTCGTAGAACAAGATAATGTTTTACAAATAAAGTCTCCGTAGAACAAGATAATGTTTTACAGATAAAGTCTCCGTAGAACAAGATAATGTTTTACAGATAAAGTCTCCGTAGAACAAAATTATGTTTTACAGATAAAGTCTCCGTAGAACAAGATAATGTTTTACAGATAAAGTCTCCGTAGAACAAAATTATGTTTTACAGATAAAGTCTCCGTAGAACAAGATAATGTTTTACAGATAAAGTCTCCGTAGAACAAGATAATGTTTTACAGATAAAGTCTCCGTAGAACAAGATAATGTTTTACAGATAAAGTCTCCGTAGAACAAGATAATGTTTTACAAATAAAGTCTCCGTAGAACAAGATAATGTTTTACAGATAAAGTCTCCGTAGAACAAGATAATGTTTTACAGATAAAGTCTCCGTAGAACAAAATTATGTTTTACAGATAAAGTCTCCGTAGAACAAAATTAGACCTGTCATCACGCAGTCAACGCGTCAACAGTTACTGTCGGTTTAAAAATGCATTTCTGTGATATTTTAAATTTAAAGTAAAATCTATTTGTTTCATATCAGATATACAAAATTAGAAAAGGGTGTAAGACAAGGATGTGTCCTCTCACCGGACTCATTCAACCTATACAGCGAGGCGATTCTGTGAGAATTTGATGTTCTGCTAGGATTCATTATTTGTGTTCACAATCTTAACAATATAAGATATGCAGATGAAACAATGCTGATAGCAGACATGGGGGGAAAATACAAAATTCCTACAGAAGGCAGTGAAGGAAAGCCAGAAGAAAGGATTAAATATCAACTGCAAGAAGACATAATGCATGATTGTTTGCAAAAAGATGAGCCCAAAATGTGACTATGACGTCTACCCCGGCCGTTCTGTATTGAAGCCCGATCCACAGGCCAGTATGACACAGGGTTAATAAGCGACACAGAAGGAAAACAACAAAAACTTCTACAGGGGGCAGTGAAGGAAAGTGAGATAAAAAAAAGGAGTAAACATCAACTGCAGGAAGACTAAACGCATATTTGTTAACAAAAGGATGATTTTTGCCCGATCCTCCTGGCTCGGATCGCCCCACATAAAAATTGGCCTTGTGCCATATCCTGCCTCGTAGGGAGGGCGGGTAAATACCGACTTGCTTTCCAGCTTAGTCTTGAGCAAGCATCGAGACGTCGAACCCAGACGATGCTTTGCCGAAGATCAGAGCCTCTCTGGGTAGGTAGAAAACGCTACACCGTGTATATGCGGCGTTTACGGGGAATTTTTGCCCCAACCATACGGGATCGGATCACTCCACGTAAAAATCGACTTTGTGTCACATCCTGCCTCGCGAGGTGGTCGAGTAAATGCTGACTTGCTTTCCAGTTTAGTCTTGATCAAGCATCAACACGTCGAAGTCTCTGCTTTCGAGCGGAGAGGAAAACAGACGAAGCTTTGCCGAAGGGGAGAGTCTAGCCTGAGGAGGTAGACGAACCCGACCCCGTGTATGCGGTGACTACGGGGAAATTTTGCCCGAACCTATGGGCTCGGATCGCTCCAACTAAAAATCGGTCTTGTGCCACATCCTGCCTCGTGAGGTGGTCGAGTAAATACTGACTTGTTTTTGATCTTAGGCTTGAGCAAGCATCGAGACGTCGTAGTCTCTGCTTTACGACAGAGAGGAACCTAGATGAGGCTTTGCCGAAGAGCAGAGCCTCTGTGGGTAGGTAGACAAACCCAACACCATGTATGCGGTGTTTACGGGGAATTTTTACGGGGAAGGTCCGATAAATCCCGGCTTGTTTTCCAGCTTCAGATGAACTTGGAAATATCTACTTGCATTGTTCTTGTTTAAAATAAACCATTATATTTTGTAAGTTGCCGTTCTAGTTATTATCTCGATAACAATCCCGGACAACATTACAAAAATAGTTTGTAAACAAAACTTTGGGCATTTTCTTTTTGATTTAACCCAGACACTTGAAGTTTATGGCTTTACTTTACTTGTTTAATATATTAATCCTTTTGGCTGTCACAGTTTTATTATATTACCATTAAGTGAATTAATGTATATGAATGTACATCTGTGTATTGAGTGTCGCTGTACGTTTAAACATCAAGTGCAGGAAGACAGAATGCATGGTTGTTCGCTAAAAGGTGAGCCCAAAGTTCGAAATGCAAATCGGTGATGCCAAAGTCAAACAAGTACAAAAATTTAAATATCCGGGAAGTATTTTAACAGAAGACAGAAAGTGTGATACTGAAATCCGAAGACACATTGGGATAGCCAAAGATGCCTTCCAGAAGCTAAGCAGAGTATTAAGAAATAGGAAAACTTCGCTAGAAACAAGGGAAAAACTACTAAACAGGTGCGTGATATCTGACCTATAGTATGGCAGTGATTGCTGGAAAATCTCCTCAAAGATGAAGATGAGACTTGAATCACGAAAAAATGATTCTACAGAAGGATGCTGAGGATACCAGGGATCGAGCGTGTGAGAAACGATGAAGTTTTATAGAAAATAGAAAGAAAAAGGAAACTTATACTTAACATTAGGAAGAGACAGTTGAAATTTCTAGGGCATGTAATGAGGAAAGCGGGTTTAGAAAATCTGATACTCACAGGACAGATAGAGGGCAAGAAAGACAGAATGAGCTTGACTAAATAGATAGCGGAACAGGGATTAGGAAAGATAGCAAAAAGAGAAAACTTATTAAAACCTACAAAGGACTAGAAGTTGTGGAGAGCCATAATCGCCTACGTCTTGAGAAAACATGGCGCACAAAGAAGAATACTATCAATTAAAAAAGGAATTTTTCACTAAATTTTATTTGTCGACTAATTGAGACAGGCTTATGAAATCAACATTTAAAGTTAATATGCGTATATAGTTTATAAAAACACTTTGGGCATTTTGTTTTTATTTTAACCCAGATACTTGGTGTTTATGGCTTGTTTAATTTATTAATGCTTTTGGTCGTCACAGCATTATGATATTAAGTGAATGAATGTATATGAATCTAGATCTATGTGTTGAGTGTCGCTGTCCGTTTTGTCAACAGATATTAGATACAGTTTTCAGGGGGAAAAAAGCCGCTAACAAAATATAGTGAAATGATGCAGCCTGAGAACAAGTTCTAAAGAAAACAAAAAACATTCAAGAGAAGAAATAAATATATCCAAAAAAACGTTTTATTCAATAATGCCTCCATTATAACAAACTGGATATCCAGATTAGGTGGTTCTCGTTCAGGTTCTCGTTCGGGTTCTCGTTCAGGTTCTCGTTCGGGTTCTCGTTCAGGTTCTCGTTCGGGTTCTCGTTCTTTCCTATTGTTCAGCTGTCCACTTCCAAAAAGCTGACAATCGCCGAATCTCTGTGGCTGGCAGTGAGGGCTACAAATACGGCGTGATTTTCACTTTCTATCAGACCAGATGTTGCACTACGGTAGTTCTCCTTTCTAAACAGACATTTTTGCATGCATTTACTTTGCTTTCTGTCTAGTTGACCCTTTTGTCTTTTATAAAAATCAGCATTTCAAATCCTAAAATTCGATCTTTGACGCCAGTTCAAAATAACAACTACTTCAGCCACCAAACATCGAAACAGAATTTCGTAAATTGTTGCCAGCCTTTTAGATTTAAAAACAAGAAAACGAACAGTGAAACAAGAAATGTCATCTCTTTATCATTATTTTCGGAGAAAGAATGTAATTTCAGCTGAAATAATCAAGTATTGAATATTCATTTTATCTTTCATTTTCGTACCAAATCTTTGAGTCAGAATTAAGGATTACATGTACATTCAACCATTAAAAAAACATGATATTTATTATTGAGGGTTATGTTACGTTGTAGGGTACTACTTATACTGACATTGCCTTATGCACAGAATGGGAAATGGTAGATCGGATATTGCCTTATGCACAGAATGGGAAATGGTAGATCTGACATTGCCTTATGCACAGAATGGGAAATGGTAGATCTGACATTGCCTTATGCACAGAATGGGAAACGGTAGATCTGACATTGACTTATGCACAGAATGGGAAACGGTAGATCTGACATTGACTTATGCACAGAATGGGAAACGGTAGATCTGACATTGACTTATGCATAGAATGGGAAATGGTAGATCTGACATTGCCTTATGCACAGAATGGGAAATGGTAGATCGGATATTGCCTTATGCACAGAATGGGAAATGGTAGATCTGACATTGCCTTATGCACAGAATGGGAAATGGTAGATCTGACATTGACTTATGCACAGAATGGGAAACGGTAGATCTGACATTGCCTTATGCACAGAATGGGAAACGGTAGATCTGACATTGACTTATGCATAGAATGGGAAATGGTAGATCTGACATTGCCTTATGCACAGAATGGGAAATGGTAGATCGGATATTGCCTTATGCACAGAATGGGAAATGGTAGATCTGACATTGCCTTATGCACAGAATGGGAAATGGTAGATCTGACATTGACTTATGCACAGAATGGGAAACGGTAGATCTGACATTGACTTATGCACAGAATGGGAAACGGTAGATCTGACATTGACTTATGCATAGAATGGGAAATGGTAGATCTGATATTGTCTTATGCACAGAATGGGAAATGGTAGATCGGATATTGCCTTATGCACAGAATGGGAAATGGTAGATCTGACATTGCCTTATGCACAGAATGGGAAATGGTAGATCTGACATTGACTTATGCACAGAATGGGAAATGGTAGATCTGACATTGACTTATGCACAGAATGGGAAATGGTAGATCTGACATTGCCTTATGCACAGAATGGGAAATGGTAGATCTGACATTGACTTATGCATAGAATGGGAAATGGTAGATCTGATATTGTCTTATGCACAGAATGGGAAATGGTAGATCTGACATTGTCTTATGCACAGAATGGGAAATGGTAGATCTGGCTTTGCCTTATGCACAGAATGGGAAATGGTAGATCTGATATTGCCTTATGCACAGAATGGGAAATGGTAGATCTGATGTTGCCTTATGCACAGAATAAGAAATATTAAAGATTTTCTTGTCGAAGAAGAAAGAGAAAAAGACAAGTCAAACAATGTCAAGTTTACGAATTATAAAGAAAGTTCATATTAGATCTGAACACGCATATACATTTGCACAGAAACACACAGACACACACAGACACACACACACACACACACACAAACACACATACTGATAGACACAGTCTTTCCTAAAATATCTAAACATTTGGGTTGTTAATAATGATGATAATTTGAAAGAATTTAATTTACTAATTAATAATTAACATTTAATTCAATAAAATTTATTTTTATTTTTTCATTTTGAGAGATTTTTATTTAAAAAAGAAACTACGATACAAATCAAATCGTTGATAAAACACACACATATATATATTTGCACGAAGAGGAGAAATATTTTTGTGTTATTGGTTAAGACTTTTTGAAATTATTGTGTTTTCTGTTGTGTTGGTCGGTGATATGTAATTTAATTGAACTATAAATGGCATGTTAATCGTCGCGATAATGTAGTCGTTGTGAGGCCATTGTTTGTGACGTTTGAATAGATATTATTAAGGGAAAAAGTCTTCAAGCGCGCAAGCAAATTCATAAACACCAATGGTTTGTTGATGTTTTGATTTTTTGTTGAGCATATTGAGAGTTCTTAGTTTTTTGTTACAAGTAATGAGTTAATTCGTTTTTATCATTGGTTGTTATATATATATATATATATATATATATATATATATATATATATATATATATATATATATATATATTAGGTTTCTTACATTTTTTCGTTTAGTTTGTGAAACTAAATGGACTACAAATATTGAATTAAAAAAACAAAACAAACATCAATAAAATATTACCATATTTATTGATTGATTGAAACGTTTTCAACGGCTTATCGACCCTTTGCAGGTTATTTAAAGCCAGAAAATATTTTTGAAATTTTAAGAATTTTTTTATATATAATCATGATTTAGTGAAAAAAGACATTAATTAACCCATAGTTGGGGAGAGAAGAGATGGATTCATGCCTTTCCCAAGGATATTTGCGCTTAAGTGAATATAACGAACCCAACTGGAATTGGAACTCGACTCTCCGATTTCCAATTCCGAGCCGTTATTCATTACACTAGCCGCACATAGAAGTTTACACCACCTGGGATTCTCAAGCCGTCACCTCTCTAGATACTGAGCCATGTTTCAAAATGACATGGGCGTTGGCCCTTATCAAATTTAAGAACAAACAGGCCGTTTTACCTTTATCAAATTCAAGAACAAACTTACTAATTATATTTCATTAATAAAAAAATAACGATAACAAGAAGCCGAAATAGGTAAGAAAAAACAAAAACAAAAGAAAAATTTTGAAAATAGATTATAAAACGCGAAGTTACTCAGACATTGAAGAATTCATATTTAAATATATATCCGGAATCAGGAAAATGGTCCAAACCGTAGAAAATAATAAATGAAAATAATAAAGTAATTGGTTTCGGTGGTCTTTAAACAACTTTTCGAAATGAAAAAATGCTGCCCAAACAAAAATTATATATATATATATATATATATATATATATATATAAATAAAAAGAAAGAACAGTAAGATATAAAATCCGGTGTTATTATAGATATTTTTATTTTTACACAATAGTGCTCAATGTAAATTTACAGAGCATTAATATTATAAATTAATTGATTTAAAATATGTTTTTTTTTTTGCTAAACAGTGATACCATGTTTCAGAAACATTTTCTGAAACATGGTATCACTGTGTAGCGAAAAAAACATATTTTAAATCAATTCATTTATAATATATATATATATATATATATATATATATATGTATATATATATATATATATATATATATATATATATATATATATATATATATATATATATATATATGTTTGTGTGTGTGTGTGTGTGTGTGTGTGTGTGTGTGTATTCACCGAAAAGTAAATTTATATAATTTAAACTACGATTATCTTATTAATAAATAATTTTTCTTTTCCTATTAATTTAGATTAAACTCATGTTTCTTATTTCAGATGATTGGAAAATAAAGATAGCAAGAAATTTTAATTTTGGTCAACGGAAGTTTAAATTCAAATAACATTGTTTTAATATCACTTCCGTTCGCCATATTGGAAAGAAATTAATCTTTCTTGAGTAACCGTCATTTTATTCTTGAATTGAAATTTAATCAGGAAACTATTTACAATTGTTTATTTAATTTCTAAAAACAATAACACATTAAAAAATATTTTAAACATACAAAAAGATTTCATTTATTTTTAGGCCATCCTCCATAAAGATTCAGAATTATAGTGGTGCATGAGATTACGCAACAAATGTACATGTGATTACGTATCTAGAGTGTATGCAATTGCACATCCAATGTACATATGATTACGCACCCAGTGTGCATGAGATTACGCAACAAATGTACATGTGATTACGTATCTAGAGTGTATGTAATTGCACATCCAATGTACATATGATTACGCACCCAGTGTGCATGAGATTACGCAACAAATGTACATGTGATTACGTATCTAGAGTGTATGCAATTGCACATCCAATGTACATATGATTACGCACCCAGTGTGCATGAGATTACGCAACAAATGTACATGTGATTACGTATCTAGAGTGTATGCAATTGCACATCCAATGTACATATGATTACGCACCCAGTGTGCATGAGATTACGCAATAAATGTACATGTGATTACGTATCTAGAGTGTATGCAATTGCACATCCAATGTACATATGATTACGCACCCAGTGTGCATGAGATTACGCAACAAATGTACATGTGATTACGTATCTAGAGTGTATGCAATTGCACATCCAATGTACATATTACGCACCCAGTGTGCATGAGATTACGCAATAAATGTACATGTGATTACGTATCTAGAGTGTATGCAATTGCACATCCAATGTACATATTACGCACCCAGTGTGCATGAGATTACGCAATAAATGTACATGTGATTACGTATCTAGAGTGTATGCAATTGCACATCTAATGTACATATGATTACGCACCCAGTGTGCATGAGATTACGCAATAAATGTACATGTGATTACGTATCTAGAGTGTATGCAATTGCACATCCAATGTACATATGATTACGCACCCAGTGTGCATGAGATTACGCAATAAATGTACATGTGATTACGTATCTAGAGTGTATGCAATTGCACATCTAATGTACATATGATTACGCACCCAGTGTGCATGAGATTACGCAATAAATGTACATGTGATTACGTATCTAGAGTGTATGCAATTGCACATCCAATGTACATATGATTACGCACCCAGTGTGCATGAGATTACGCAACAAATGTACATGTGATTACGTATCTAGAGTGTATGCAATTGCACATCCAATGTACATATGATTACGCACCCAGTGTGCATGAGATTACGCAATAAATGTACATGTGATTACGTATCTAGAGTGTATGTAATTGCACATCCAATGTACATATTACGCACCCAGTGTGCATGAGATTACGCAATAAATATACATGTGATTACGTATTTAGAGTGTATGCAATTGCACATCCAATGTACATATTACGCACCCAGTGTGCATGAGATTATGCAACAAATGTACATGTGATTACGTATCTAGAGTGCATGCAATTGCACATCCAATGTGCATATGATTACGCACCCAGTGTGCATGAGATTACGCAATAAATGTACATGTGATTACGTATCTAGAGTGTATGCAATTGCACATCCAATGTACATATGATTACGCACCCAGTGTGCATGAGATTACGCAATAAATGTACATGTGATTACGTATCTAGAGTGTATGCAATTGCACATCTAATGTACATATGATTACGCACCCAGTGTGCATGAGATTACGCAATAAATGTACATGTGATTACGTATCTAGAGTGTATGCAATTGCACATCTAATGTACATATGATTACGCACCCAGTGTGCATGAGATTACGCAATAAATGTACATGTGATTACGTATCTAGAGTGTATGCAATTGCACATCCAATGTACATATGATTACGCACCCAGTGTGCATGAGATTACGCAATAAATGTACATGTGATTACGTATCTAGAGTGTATGCAATTGCACATCCAATGTACATATGATTACGCACCCAGTGTGCATGAGATTACGCAATAAATGTACATGTGATTACGTATCTAGAGTGTATGCAATTGCACATCTAATGTACATATGATTACGCACCCAGTGTGCATGAGATTACGCAATAAATGTACATGTGATTACGTATCTAGAGTGTATGCAATTGCACATCCAATGTACATATGATTACGCACCCAGTGTGCATGAGATTACGCAATAAATGTACATGTGATTACGTATCTAGAGTGTATGCAATTGCACATCCAATGTACATATGATTACGCACCCAGTGTGCATGAGATTACGCAATAAATGTACATGTGATTACGTATCTAGAGTGTATGCAATTGCACATCCAATGTACATATGATTACGCACCCAGTGTGCATGAGATTACGCAATAAATGTACATGTGATTACGTATCTAGAGTGTATGCAATTGCACATCCAATGTACATATGATTACGCACCCAGTGTGCATGAGATTACGCAATAAATGTACATGTGATTACGTATCTAGAGTGTATGCAATTGCACATCCAATGTACATATGATTACGCACCCAGTGTGCATGAGATTACGCAATAAATGTACATGTGATTACGTATCTAGAGTGTATGCAATTGCACATCTAATGTACATATGATTACGCACCCAGTGTGCATGAGATTACGCAATAAATGTACATGTGATTACGTATCTAGAGTGTATGCAATTGCACATCCAATGTACATATGATTACGCACCCAGTGTGCATGAGATTACGCAATAAATGTACATGTGATTACGTATCTAGAGTGTATGCAATTGCACATCCAATGTACATATGATTACGCACCCAGTGTGCATGAGATTACGCAATAAATGTACATGTGATTACGTATCTAGAGTGTATGCAATTGCACATCCAATGTACATATGATTACGCACCCAGTGTGCATGAGATTACGCAATAAATGTACATGTGATTACGTATCTAGAGTGTATGCAATTGCACATCCAATGTACATATGATTACGCACCCAGTGTGCATGAGATTACGCAATAAATGTACATGTGATTACGTATCTAGAGTGTATGCAATTGTACATATGATTACGCACCCAGTGTGCATGAGATTACGCAATAAATGTACATGTGATTACGTATCTAGAGTGTATGCAATTGCACATCAATTGTACATATGATTACGCACCCAGTGTGCATGAGATTACGCAATAAATGTACATGTGATTACGTATCTAGAGTGTATGCAATTGCACATCCAATGTACATATGATTACGCACCCAGTGTGCATGAGATTACGCAATAAATGTACATGTCATTACGTATCTAGAGTGTATGCAATTGCACATCCAATGTACATATGATTACGCACCCAGTGTGCATGAGATTACGCAATAAATGTACATGTGATTACGTATCTAGAGTGTATGCAATTGTACATATGATTACGCACCCAGTGTGCATGAGATTACGCAATAAATGTACATGTGATTACGTATCTAGAGTGTATGCAATTGCACATCAATTGTACATATGATTACGCACCCAGTGTGCATGAGATTACGCAATAAATGTACATGTGATTACGTATCTAGAGTGTATGCAATTGCACATCCAATGTACATATGATTACGCACCCAGTGTGCATGAGATTACGCAATAAATGTACATGTGATTACGTATCTAGAGTGTATGCAATTGCACATCTAATGTACATATGATTACGCACCCAGTGTGCATGAGATTACGCAATAAATGTACATGTGATTACGTATCCAGAGTGTATGCAATTGCACATCCAATGTACATATGATTACGCACCCAGTGTGCATGAGATTACGCAACAAATGTACATGTGATTACGTATCTAGAGTGTATGCAATTGCACATCCAATGTACATATGATTACGCACCCAGTGTGCATGAGATTACGCAATAAATGTACATGTGATTACGTATCTAGAGTGTATGTAATTGCACATCCAATGTACATATTACGCACCCAGTGTGCATGAGATTACGCAATAAACATACATGTGATTACGTATTTAGAGTGTATGCAATTGCACATCCAATGTACATATTACGCACCCAGTGTGCATGAGATTATGCAACAAATGTACATGTGATTACGTATCTAGAGTGCATGCAATTGCACATCCAATGTGCATATGATTACGCACCCAGTGTGCATGAGATTACGCAATAAATGTACATGTGATTACGTATCTAGAGTGTATGCAATTGCACATCCAATGTACATATGATTACGCACCCAGTGTGCATGAGATTACGCAATAAATGTACATGTGATTACGTATCTAGAGTGTATGTAATTGCACATCCAATGTACATATGATTACGCACCCAGTGTGCATGAGATTACGCAATAAATGTACATGTGATTACGTATCTAGAGTGTATGTAATTGCACATCCAATGTACATATTACGCACCCAGTGTGCATGAGATTACGCAATAAATGTACATGTGATTACGTATCTAGAGTGTATGCAATTGCACATCCAATGTACATATGATTACGCACCCAGTGTGCATGAGATTACGCAATAAATGTACATGTGATTACGTATCTAGAGTGTATGTAATTGCACATCCAATGTACATATTACGCACCCAGTGTGCATGAGAATACGCAATAAATATACATGTGATTACGTATCTAGAGTGTATGCAATTGCACATCCAATGTACATATTAAGCACCCAGTGTGCATGAGATTATGCAACAAATGTACATGTGATTACGTATCTAGAGTGCATGCAATTGCACATCCAATGTGCATATGATTACGCACCCAGATTACGCAATGAATGTACATGTGATTACGTATCTAGAGTGTATGCAATTGCACATCCAATGTACATATGATTACGCACCCAGTGTGCATGAGATTACGCAATAAATGTACATGTGATTACGTATCTAGAGTGTATGCAATTGCACATCCAATGTACATATGATTACGCACCCAGTGTGCATGACATTACGCAACAAATGTATATGTGATTACGCATCCATTAAACCATGGAGAATGACTGCGTAAATGTAAAATAAAAATAGATTTTTGCTTGGCGTGACTCATACAATTATCTCCTTGTCCAATAAAAAGGATATTCATACTTGGTTTGAAAAGCTCTCCGCATTATATTTTTTTGATTTCCATAACAAATGTCTCTCGATTCGACATTTGCATCGTATCAATTGCCAGATCGCTAAGATCGAAAAAGAAAAATGCGATAAGGAACGCAATCATCGAATGATGTCTCCGAGGATGAGACAAGCAAGAATCGTCAGCTTTTAACTGGCTGATAGCTCAGCTGAATCACTGAATAAAATAAATCATCATAAATTAAGCATCAAAGCTTTTGCGAAGCAATATACTTACACATATATATATATATATATATATATATATATATATATATATATATATATATATATATATATATATATATATATGTATGTACAGAAAGAGAGAGAAAAAGAAAAAAAGGTTAGAACTGTTCCGAGGAAAGAAAATAGTATTTTTTTTAAAAGAAAAGAGAAAAAAACTTAGGAAGTGACTTTGGCCAACAGTCGAAAAAACGAGACCAAGTGTAACTACAAATATAGGAAATGAACAATGAAATATTAAAAGAACATGAGGAAATCTTATCTGTATGCATAGAGCTATCTATATATACATATATATATGTATAATAAATGTATATATGTGTGTGTCCGCATGTATATATATATGTATATATATATAGCTATCTATATATATGTATAATATATATATATATATGTATGTATAGTATATATATAAATATATATATGTATGTATATAGTTATCTATATATATATATATATATTGCTTCACGAAAGCTTTGATGCTTTATTCACGATGATTATATATATGTGAATAAAGATGAAATGATTGTCCTTTTACAGATATATTCTATCTGACATTTTTACTCACCCACACACTCACACACCTGACGAGTGTACGGAGTGATTTCCGGAGAATCCATCTCCGAAACATGGGTCAGGATGCTAAAGGTAACTTGTAGTAATCCTATATATATTATACATACATACATACATATATATATATATATATATATATATATGTATATATATATATATATATATATATATATATATATATATATATATATATATATAAAAGAGTGAACATGGAAGTCAGCACTTAGAGGCGACAGTCTGTTTCATGCTAGTTGCCTGACGATTGCACTAGCATGAAACAGACTGTCGCCTCTAAGTGCCGACTTCCATGTTCACTTTTATATTTACACACGCTCTATCTCTGATATTGAGCACTTTATCCCATAAATATAGCACACTTTAAGACTATATTTCTTCACATATATATATAGAGAGAGAGATATACACACATATATATATATATATATATATATATATATATATATATATATATATATATGTACATCTGTTTATAATTATTTAAAAAAAAATATGATTCCATCGCGATACAGAAATTACTATGTTTACACACGCGCGTGTGTCTGTGTGTGTGTGTGTGTGTGTGTGTGTGTGTGTGTGTGTGTGTGTGTGTGTGATCAATCACAATGACTCGGAGATAGCCAGCTGCTTGAAAGTGGCCTGATGGTCTGATAAGCAAGAGGAATGACAATCGTCTCTGGTGCAGCATCCCACGGACTTCCCTGTGGTGAAGCATATCAATTTCATATCATTTCATATCGAATACTTATTGTTATTTGTTGGGCAACAGTCGACTACAACAGTAGCGATGATTATTTATCGAAATGAGAAAAAATAGTTTTATCTTGAAGTTATGTTAAACATTATTTTATTCACACAATGGGCTTTGTTTTTATAACTGTCATGGTCCAGTGTAGACAGGTAGACCTTTCTTTGATCCAAATATTGTCAATAAAGGCTTGTGGTCCGTCTGTAAGGTGAAAAATCCACCGTAAATATATCTGTGGAATCTCGTAACCGCAAAAATAATCCCCAGCGCTTCTTTTTTCGATTTGAGTTTAATTTTGTTTGGCTGGTAGCAAAGTTCTTGAAAGTTCCCGAATGGTAATCTTTGGAACTTATATACTCCTTTTTGTGTTTATGCACAACAACCTCGAGCTTTCCTCATCTACTGGTACTTGTAGGTATGCTTCGCTCAAGTCTATCTTTGAGAAAAATTTTCCTCCGTTTAACTTTGTGAAAACTGGACTAGGGAGAGGATAATGATAATTCTTAATCGCTGCATTCAATCCCGTTGAGAAATCAGCGCATACTCGTATCTCACCCGATTTCTTTTTCACGTAAACCGTAGGTGCGGCCCATTGACTATATTCTACCTTTATCAATATACCGGTTTTCACGAGTCTATCCAACTCTTGGTCTATTTTTTCTAGTGATGCAAAAGGTACATTCCTTTTCTTCTCGAAAATGGGTTGTACATTTTCTTTTAGCTCTATTTTTGCCTCATTTTTTTACACCTCCCGAGGCCGTCTGAAAATACTTCGGGGAAACTTTTCTTCAATTTCTCCTTTAATTTCTCTGCTTCGGTCGATAAACATTTCACTTTTTGGCAGCACGTATTTATCGGTAAATCCCAGAGGTCGAATTTCTGCATCCAGTCAGTTCCAAAAAAATTTTCCGTATTTTTAAGAACGTACATTTTTAATTTCTTGGTCATTCCGTTGAATGTCACATTTGTAATAACTTCTCCCTCAAATTTTATTTTTCCTCCAGTTACCGACCTCTCTATTTTATCTGTTCTCAACATGGTCGGTTTGTTTAATTTCCTCCACGTCTGTAAGTTAATAATTGTTAAATCTGATCCGGAATCTAATTGTAGTCTGACTTTTTTGTTTAACATTTCTACTTGTACGTATTTTCGTATATTTGCATTGTCCGCTTGGTCAGTTCTAGTGACTCTTACTCTGCTTTTGCTTTCTTTCCTAGTCCTACAATGAGAACTTTTATGTCCCACTTTATTGCACGACAGACAAGTCTTAAAACGGTATGGACAATCTTTGTACCAATGCAAAGTCCCATAGCGATAACATGGACTGGGTGGTAGCTTCTTCTGATATTTCATTTGATTTTTTGAAGTAGAATAATTTGTTTGTCTCGTTTTTGAAGTAGAATAATTGGTTTGGCTTGTTTTTGAGGAGGGACAAAAACGTGTTTGTCGTTGTACTTTTCGTATATGAGCGACGTCAGACTCTTCTATATCTTTCGAGTCCTTTTTTACGCTTATACATCTCTGACAGTCTTCAGCCAATTTTTGTAGCGTCAATTCTGGTTCACTCTCAAGTTTTGTTAGAATTCTCCGTCTGATCTCCGCATCTTTAGTTGAAACCAGGCCTTGGACGAATATCAAACATTTAAAATTATCCGGGCTGAGTTCAGATAACTTAAAGTCATCACAGTGTTTGTTTACAATGGAAGCGAATGTTATGTCGTCTTCGCTATCCTTTTTTGTTAGATTTAAACATTTCCACCTTTTGTGGAATAGTGAAGTGTTCGGACTAAAAAATTCCGTTAAAAGTTTTACGGCTTCCTTGAAAGTCAACTCATTCGTTTTCCTCGGTAGGATGTAGTCTACGAATTTAGTGTATTCGTTTGACCCTAGTTTCCTCAGTAGTAGACGTACTTTTTTCGCGTCTGACCAATTCCCGCAATCAAACTCATATGAATCTTCATATCTTCTGAAGTAAGCCGCGAAGGTTTTGTCTTCGTCCGGTGCCTAAGTGAAGTCTTTGATAGAGATCCATATAGCATTTTGCGAGAATGCCGCTTCATTTACAGACTGTTCTCCTTTATTTGTTACTGCCCGTAGTATTAATTCTTGTAGTTCGAGTTGCTTCTCTTCGTTTTTCTGTTGAATTTCCAATAGTTTTTCTTTGTTTTCCTGTTGAATTTCTAATTGTTTTTCTTCGAGTCTAGTCTGTCTTTCCTCATTTTTTGTTGCTGCTCGAATTGCATTTTCATTAGTTCCAATATGGTTGCCTTAAAGTCTTCCATGTTTACATCGTAATTTTGTGTAACGATTTTTCCTTTTTTTCTCAGTGTAGACTTCAGGTCTTTCTCGCCTGTTGTTCTGACTGACAGGTAAAATTCGTGTCTTCGTTACCACTGTTAAGGTTGGTGTCCAAAAAAAATATTTTTTTATTTTTTATTTTCGCGTAGAACTATTTTTTTTATTTCTCAATACCTCCGTCGCCTCTGTTATGGATGACCGATAGCAAAAAGTTTTTTTTTTAGATTCTCCTCGTAGAACTTCGTTTCTTCAATATCCTCGTCGCCACTGTTATGGTCCAAGGTTAGGACCAAGGAAGAACAACACGAACACAAGAGTAGAAATAACAAAGATATCTTACACGAAATAATAATACAAGATGTGGAAGGTGTTAGTATGACTGTCAGTCTGGTTTGGAGTGAACTATTATTGGCTCGACTCGATTCCGTCTCTATATTTAACAGTCACCCCACGAGGAATGTATATGGCACAAGGCCGGGTTTAAAGCGGGTTTCTCCGAGCCCGTAGGCTCGGCCAAAAATATTCCCCCAGAACCCGCATAAACGGGATCGGGATCTGTTTACCTCCCCGGACGAAACTTTGCCCTTCGGCAAATCCTCGTCCGGGTTCCTCTCTGCCAAAGCAGAGAATTCGACAGAAGTCGCAAACAGTCAGAGACTGCTTACGACTCGATTCCGTCTCGATATTTAACAACCCTCCCACGTGGGTCGCATGTGGCACAAGGCCGGCTTAATGTGTGTTCTCCGAGCCCGTAGGTTCGGCCAAAAATATGCCCATTTAGAACCCGTATAAACGGGTTCAGGGACTGTCTACCTCACCGGACGAAACTTTACCCTTCGGCAAAGCCTCGTCTGGGTTCCTCTCTGCCAAAGCAGAGAGTTCGACAGTAGTCGCACACAGTCAGTGACTGCTCACGACTCGATTCCGTCTCGCCCCTCCCTCTTGAGGGGCGCTGTGTACATAGTGTTAGGAATAGTTCACTCTGTGTTATAGGTAAGGACCCATAACAATTCTTGAAATATTAACATTCTGAAGTCAGTTTGTAAGCAAAAACCGGCGAAAATTATAGATTTCTGTACATTTTTTCAGGCGATTTAAATCCTAAATGCTCAAAATTTTGTAAAAGCTATGAATCTAATTTTTGTATAAGTATTTATACATCGAATTCCAGCTTTTTGGGTGAGTGCAATTTTGATTTTCTAAGATAAGTAATAAAAGATCAATCTTCCTTAACGGCATAATACCAAATGAAAGGTGAATACCGCGTTGCGCAAAATTTCTTCATGGTAGCGAAAAGCAATCGTGTTACCTCAACATGAAACAACGGCGTAACATAATTTTCTTACCTCCACGTTTATCATTTGGCCTTTGTTCTTCACAAAATTGACTTTAGTCAATTCTATAAAACGCCTTAACATGGAACAGTAGTTAAGCAAGCTAACAACAGAGACTCACTTGTTTCTGTAATGATTTCGAACCTCATTAAGTGTCCGCACTTGGTCTTGAATAAGATTAAAATAAACTTAATAAATATCTATCTGACTTCGGCTGGGTAGTTTCAGAATAATATTAAGCTCAAGTATTTCCCAAGCATTACCACCCTTTCTGGAAGGGGCTGTGGTCATTACCACGCGCCACATAAGGGAAGTGACGAGGGGCTTCAGTAATTTTACAACGCTATTGCTGTTAAACTCACTTTAAACGTCGACCGTGTGTCATTCAATGGCGACGTAGGTGCACTGAATATATATATAAAGGAAGAGGTTATAGTGTTTCCAGCGAGAGAAAGGTGTGTATATTAAAAAGAAGAGAGAAACTGCAAACGTTTATGGTTTTCCATATGGAAAATAAAGCATTTTTTTTTAAAATCCACATTATAACCAAAAACGTTTGCGGTTTCTCTCTTCTTTATAATATATATATATATATATATATATATATATATATATATATATATATATATATATATATATATATATAGGGGTCACTTGAGGAATAATGCCTTTATTCATATGGGAGCGTATGACGAGGTTAAAATAGAAGAATATTTACCCGGAGTCTGATTAAATACTTGGATTTGGAGGATAATTAACCAAATAGATGGTCGTCCTCTGTTCGAAAGGCGTGGTGACAAAAGGTTTCTACGCTTCATTTAACTTAAATTGAGATTGTGCTTGAGTTTGTTCGTCTTAGAGTTATTATCGACGTAAAACTGAATATCGAGTTACGTAATCATCTCACCTAATTGTGATAGACTTACGTGGTTTCTATGTTTCATTTAGCGTAAGTTGACGTTGAGCTGGAGTTTTTTGTTTATTTTACAGTTTGTATTAGCGAAAGACTGACTATCGAGTTACGTAATCATCTCAGCTGATTCTGATAGAATTACAATCAAGGGAAAGAGAAGTTTTTACGCTTCATTTAACTTCAATTTACGTTGTCCTTGGGTTTGATTGTCTGCTTTTCAGGTAGCATCGACACAATGCTGAATATCGAGTTACGTAATCATCTCAGCTGATTCCAATAGAATTACAATCAAGGGAAAGAGAAGATTTTACGCTTCATTTACCTTCAATTTACGTTGTCCTTGGGTTTGATTGTTTGTTTGTTTTTCAGGTAGCATCGAAGCAATGCTAAATATCGAGTTACGTAATCATCTCAGCTGATTCCAATAGAATTACAATCAAGGGAAAGAGAATTTTTTACGCTTCATTTAACTTCAATATACGTTGTACTTGGGTTTCATGGTCTGTTTTTCAGGTAGCATCGACGCAATGCTGAATATCGAGTTACGTAATCATCTCAGCTGATTCTGATTGAATTACAATCAAGGGAAAGAGAAGTTTTTACGCTTCATTTAACTTCAATTTACGTTGACCTTGGGTTTGATTGTCTGTTTGTTTTTCAGGTAGCATCGACGCAATGCTGAATATCGAGTTACGTAATCATTTCAGCTGATTCTGATTGAATTACAATCAAGGGAATGAGAAGATTTTAGGCTTCATTTAACTTCAATTTACGTTGTCCTTGGGTTTGATTGTCTGTTTGTTTTTCAGGTAGCATCGACGCAATGCTGAATATCGAGTTACGTAATCATCTGAGCTGATTCCAATAGAATTACAATCAAGGGAATGAGAAGATTTTACGCTTCATTTAACTTCAATATACGTTGTCCTTGGGTTTGATGGTCTGTTTTTCAGGTAGCATCGACGCAATGCTGAATATCGAGTTACGTAATCATCTCAGCTGATTCTGATTGAATTACAATCAAGGGAAAGAGAAGTTTTTAGGCTTCATTTAACTTCAATTTACGTTGACCTTGGGTTTGATTGTCTGTTTGTTTTTCAGGTAGCATCGACGCAATGCTGAATATCGAGTTACGTAAACATCTCAGCTGATTCTGATAGAATTACAATCAAGGGAAAGAGAAGATTTTACGCTTCATGTAACTTCAATTTACGTTGTGCTTGGGTTTGATTGTATCACCTCAGCTGATTCCATTACAATTACAATCAAGGGAAAGAGAAGTTTTTACGCTTCAATTAACTTCAATTTACGTTATGCTTGAGTGTGATTGTCTGTTTGTTTTTCAGGTAGCATCGACGCAATGCTGAATATCGAGTTACGTAATCATCTCAGCTGTTTCTGATAGAATTACAATCAAGGGAAAGAGAAGTTTTCACGCTTCAATTAACTTCAATTTACGTTGTGCTTGGGTTTGATTGTCTGATTGTTTTTCAGGTAGCATCGACACAATGCTGAATATCGAGTTACGTAATCATCTCAGCTGATTCCAATAGAATGACAATCAAGGGAAAGAGAAGATTTTACGCTTCATTTACCTTCAATTTACGTTGTCCTTGGGTTTGATTGATTGTTTGTTTTTCAGGTAGCATCGAGGCAATGCTAAATATCGAGTTCCGTAATCATCTCAGCTGATTCCAATAGAATTACAATCGAGGGAAAGAGAAGGTTTTACGCTTCATTTAACTTCAGTATACGTTGTGCTGGGGTTTGATTGTCTGTTTGTTTTTCAGGTAGCATCGACACAATGCTGAATATCGAGTTACGTAATCATCTCAGCTGATTCCAATAGAATGACAATCAAGGGAAAGAGAATTTTTTACGCTTCATTTAACTTCAATTTACGTTGAACTTGGGTTTGATTGTCTGTTTGTTTTTCAGGTAGCATCGACGCCATGCTGAATATCGCGTTACGAAATCATCTCAGCTAATTCTGATAGAATTACAATCAAGGGAAAGAGAAGTTTTTACGCTTCATTTAACTTCAATTTACGTTGTGCTTGGGTTTGATTGTCTGTCTGTTTTTCAGGTAGAACCGGCGCAATGCTGAATATCGAGTTACGTAATCATCTCAGGTGATTCCAATAGAATTATAATCAAGGGAAAGAGAAGTTTTTACGCTTCAATTAACTTCAATTTACGTTGTTCTTGGGTTTATTTGTCTGTTTGTTTTTCAGGTAGCATCGACTTAATGCTGAATATCGAGTTACGTAATCATCTCAGCTGTTTCTGACAGAATTACAATCAAGGGAAAGAGAAGTTTTCACGCTTCAATTAACTTCAATTTACGTTGTGCTTGTGTTTGATTGTCTGATTGTTTTTCAGGTAGCATCGACACAATGCTGAATATCGAGTTACGTAATCATCTCAGCTGATTCCAATAGAATGACAATCAAGGGAAAGAGAAGTTTTTACGCTTCATTTAACTTCAATTTACGTTGACCTTGGGTTTGATTGTCTGTTTGTTTTTCAGGTAGCATCGACACCATGCTGAATATCGCGTTACGAAATCATCTCAGCTAATTCTGATAGAATTACAATCAAGGGAAAGAGAAGTTTTTACGCTTCATTTAACTTCAATTTACGTTGTGCTTGGGTTTGATTGTCTGTCTGTTTTTCAGGTAGAACCGGCGCAATGCTGAATATCGAGTTACGTAATCATCTCAGTTTATTCCAATCGAATTACAATCCAGGGAAAGAGAAGTTTTTACGCTTCATTTAACTTCAATTTACGTTGTGCTTGGGTTTGATTGTCTCTTTGTTTTTCCGGTAGCATCGACGCAATGCTGAATATCGAGTTACGTAATCATCTCAGGTGATTCCAATAGAATTATAATCAAGGGAAAGACAAGTTTTTAAGCTTCATTTAACTTCAATTGACGTTGTGCTTGAGTTGGTTTTCCAGGTAGCATCAGCGCAAGACAACGTAATCATCTCGGGTAATTCTGATAGAATTATAATTATGGATAACACAAGGTTTCTACGCTTCAGTTAACTGCAATTGAGGTTGTGCTTGAGTTTGTTTGTTTTCCAGGTAGCTGATTCTTGTAGAAATACCATCATGTGTACCACATTGTCTTTCCGCTTCATTTCACTGCAATTAATGTTGTGCTTCTGTTTGTTTTTCAGTTAGCATCGACGCAAGGCTGAATATCGAGTTACGTAATCATTTCAGCTGATTCCGATAGAATTACAATCAGGAAAATATCCATTAAGGGATGATTTCCCTAAGAATTTTGCGACAAAAGTAAAGATTTGTGAGACTGTCTGATCTTCCTCTAGCTGGGCTCACAGAACGGCGCTGAAATTATCCTATTTATTTGATTAGCCATATTCTGTCGGACTGTTGAATAGTCTAATGTGTTACCACTTCATCATAAAGTGTACACGAGGGAACTGAACTCACTAGTCCAGCATTGATCGGCAAAATTAGTTTGTTCGCCTTGATTTTGAATGACCTATTTTCGCATCATTAAAATTATTTTATTCGTAAATAGTTAAAAATTCGTCGTTCACACAGCACACCTTAATTTTTCTGTTCGTCTCATGAAATCACAAATGATTGGGAGAAAATTTGGAGGTATAAGAGGCAGAACAAAAGAGACCGAATTGTGTTACGTAAATAAACAATTGACAATGGAGAAAACGCACAATGTGGCAAGTAAACAGCCAGGTTGATAAGCAAACAAGTTGGTTGACAGTAAACAAAGAAAATCGACTGACATGTTAAAAGACACACTGACTGGAACAACAAATATACCGAATAAAAAAGCTCACCATGTCAGTGAAGCGTTGCTATTGTTAGAAGCTGACAATTACATAAAGAGACCAATGACCAAGCTGATGTTCACTTGGTTAAGGCGTTGAGTAAACAGACATAAACTCTGAGAAAAATTATAGAGAAAATGAAATCTGCCGCTTTCTGCAAAGTAAATGAGAGTGAGATATTCAGCTAATTCTTGTAAAATCCTTAAAAGAGGCGTTTGGTTTGGTTTGGTTTGCTTTGTTTAGTTAATCGGTTATTTAATGCCGACAAGATTTTTTATTGCTAGTTATATATTTTTTAAAATTGTATTGTTGGTAATATTTTTTTATTTCAAAAATGTATTGCTGGTAATATTTTTTTTCAAAAATGTATTACAAGGAAAAAATTTTTCCAAAAAGGTATTGCTGGTATAAAAACCCATTTTCATATTTCCATAGTGTTTTAACACCTTTTGGGTGGTTAACTATTTGCCCATAGTTGGGACCCTGACAGGTGCTACCACCCCGGGTCAAGGTGGACCTGGGAACACCAGCAATTAAGACGTGGTTCCACGCTCCTCAAAACCTCCTGATCAGAGGCTTTTCTGTCGAATGAAGTTTATCGTCTTAACCAGGACGCGGATGTTGTTTATCCTCATACCCAGAACGGTTAAAAGGGACGTTTGGCACCAAAAATAGGTCACAGTACTGAATCTTATGTATTGGCTGAATCATACCTTATTTGAAATTTGCCACCATCATTAAATATTGGATCTTATTTACTTTACATATCTGATGTGAGATGGGAGATTTCGCAAAAGATGTCAAGTCCTAATATTTTACAATAAAGTTATCCAAATTTTTGTTGCAGCAATAAACAGAGACATAACACCGATGTATGCTTTTATGATGACTTAGAAATCATTCGACAGGTTAGTTAGACCAGGTTTAAATAGAAGGAAGTAGAAAGGACTAACCATAACTTGTAAGGCGATAGAATGTATGGTCGTTAGCAAAAGGGATCGCCTAACCTCTAAACTATAAAATAGAAACGTTAAAATCATGCAAATGCAGAAATTTGGCTATTTAGAAATTATTCGAACAGACGTCGGAAAACGTAACTCAGAAATTCGTAGGCGCAATGGATAGCGAAAGATGCCTTCTAAAAGCTAAGCAAAGTATTAAGAAGCAGGAAAATTTCGAAAAAATAATAAAAAAGAGTACTCAGGTGCTATGTAATATCAATCCTCGTATATGGCAGTAAATAATGGACAAAATCCTCGCAGATGAAGAGACTAAAGACAGCAGAGAGTTACTTCTACGGAAGATTGCTGAGAATACCATGGACGAAGCAGGAAAGTTTTAATGAACATGCGAACGAAAAGAACACTTGTGCTTAGGATCAGAGAAAGACAAAACTTCTGGAACACTTCAGGAGGAAAGAAGGCTTGAGGAAATTGACGCTCACAGGACGTACTAAAGGCAATCTAGAAACTTATTATAAACTGTGTAAATGGAGAGCAGATCATGAAAGGGTAAGGAGACAACAATTGCTTCGAGCTAAGAACCATAGAAAGTTGTGGAGAGTTATGATAATATCCATTCCGAGAAGACTCAGCATTTAGAAGAATAAGAATGTTTCTGGCCCCGATGAAAGGCCATTTCACCTCCTGCAGATGTAAAACGTTTTCAAGTAATTAATTATCATGAAAAATAATTGAAAAACGTTAATAAATTTCTGGCTCGGAATATTTCAACGACATGCCTGTTTTATACGGTTAAATAAAAAATATAACGATTCGGTTTAGTTAATATGGCAGAAACAAAGTTAAGGTCCAGTGCAGGATTCTACTTTCATTGCAAATTGAACTCCAAAATAAAAAAATTTAAAATTTTGGAATTTTAAATAGTTAATTTGATAAAATCATGTTCCGATACAACCAAAGAAATTCTGTTGGCCATAACTCTTGTTACCTTTATTTTATACGATGACTAACAGACAGAATGAAAACAAGGATTTATAAATTAAATATCACTATTTCAGAATAGGCCGTAAGGAAAAATAAATCTAAAGCCAATGAAAAGTAAACATTGGCACAGAAGGAGCAACAGATGTTTGGCTACTCACCTTAGTTCAGTTTTCTTATATTTCACCCCAATCTGTGGTTTAAAATTCACATTTATATAACAGACGAAGCTTGATATTTACTAAACCCGGCGAAAAAAATAGAGAAATATGTAGAAAGATTATGTAGCGCCAAATCCAAGGTGGATCCGTCTTAATCTAATTATACATCCTTGTGGAGAATAGGGCCATAGACTAATAATGCTGCTACTTTTGTTTCTGTAGCAAGTTTAAATGATGTGGCGTCGCCAGCCCCACACCCAACCAAGTTTTTAATTCAAAGTTTTCCCTCTTCTAGATTGGCTGACAATCAACAATCTGTGCTGTCATTTAGCTCAGGGAAGAAGAGATAGGTTTATAACTTTGCCAAAACTATTTGTACGAAAGTAAACGCAACGAACTCGCTTGGAATTTGAACTCTTCATGTCAATTCCATGCGACGATAACCACGACACTACGCCCAAAGAAGATGTGACCGGCATTTTAAATTTTCTTTTTATTTTACCGAGCACTGGTACCAGCAAATAATATATAACTCACTGAGTCACAAAGCAGGTATGCACCAGACACATCTGTCGCTTGAATCAATTAAGAAGTTAAAAGCTGACACCCTCATAAAAATAAATGCTATTACAAGTTGCAGAGTACAGACCTTATGAAAGCCAGATGGCTCATCGGCTGAAATGTAGTTGAAGATACAAGTTCGATTAATCGTATAAGAACAACGATTTGTTTGTGTCGGATAATTTCGTCATATTATTTCGATCGATTCCAGTTTTGGTCGATCTGCATGTCTTTAACATTGAGATTATTTCGTTAAATGGACGTGGATATATGTGTTGGACAGTAAATAGCGGTCGCAGCTCATAGGTAGAGCATTGGACAGAAAAATATTTCAATCAGTCGTGGATCGTTCCAAGGAAAGGTGGATCGCATTTCAATTTCATGAAATAATTAAATACGAATCACGACTTCGAAACTCTTCCATAGAAGTCAGTAATAAGGTTTAGAGAAAAAATATAGTTCAAGAAAAAAGTTCAAAGAGTAATCGTAGACCAATAGTTTGCAGCCTGTTCACATACAAACTCTTTTGAAAAATACCGTGAAGTTGAATATGGATCAAACAGAAGCTGCAACTTGGCAAATAGGAAAACAAGTAAGACTAATGAGAATGAGTTGTCTCCCTTGCAACTTGTTTTCAACAAAATAAAAAACAAAAATTACGCAGGTGCAAATGGAAGCCAAAAACCGGAAAACCTGCCAATAAGAATTTTAAAAATTCTGTCTTTTCATCGGATTCTTAATTCTAATTGCGACGCGTTCAAATGTCTGGAACTTTTATACAAAGCTTTATGAATATTATAATTCAACGGAAGGCATTCACCATTTCTAAATTAATTGCAACATATATTTGTTATATCCGATCATTGCAAAAGTTCGTACACGAATTTCATTATTTACATTATTCGGACTATTGTCCTCATCTTTGTCACCATATTTATCACAAGGTTTCGGCCGTTGTACGATCCGGCCATCTTCAGGTGGTTGGAAAGTCGAACTGAACCCTTTATTTCGCTCACTGGGGTAGACTGTTCTAGTTCCACGTGCCATGTCTAATGGATGTCAGTTATCAGTTATCTCCTGTTAATTTCCCTCTTCAAGATCTCCACCACCTTAACCAGGTATTGAACTCACACTCTTTGGGTCCTGTCACTGGATCTAACTAATGCCTTTATCCACTGTGCCATGTGCGTCCGAATAATGTAAATAGTGTACATAATACCTCATCTCAGAAATATAGACAGATACTGAAGGGTCAAAACGTTGTAATAAATATGGCGACAAAGATGAGGACAATAGTCCGAATAATGTAAATAATGTACATAATATCTCATCTCAGAAATATAGACAGATACTGAAAGGCCGAAACGTTGTAATAAATATGGCGACAAAGATGAGGACAATAGTCCGAATAATGTAAATAATGTACATAATACCTCATCTCAGAAATATAGACAGATACTGATAGGTTTAAACGTTGTAATAAATATGGCGACAAAGATGAGGACAATAGTCCGAATAATGTAAATAATGTACATAATACCTCATCTCAGAAATATAGACAAATACATCTTTCCTCGTTAATATTAAATGTCCGCAACTTGACACATGTGTTTGTTTTGGTGCTAACACTAGGATGGCCAGCTCCACTGATATATATAAAATGGCCAAGGTGTCGTTTTCGACACCCTATGATTGTTTTTTAATATTTCGCATGAAAAATAATCATATATTGTTTATGAAATTACTCATGTGTTTGCAATACATAGTTTATTAAAGAATATTACTATTACACAACATTAGACGTCATTTTGAAGTAGGCTATAACATTCTTTCTACAATCCTGTAGGACCAACTATTTAGCAATTTCTTAGATTCCACAATCTTTACATGTTACTAACAGTACCCTAGTTTCATCCTTGGCACATTTGCCGTGTTATGATATTATTTCAATGCATTTACCCTATAAATAGCCTTGGTGTCAAAAACGACACCTCGGACATTCATGGTAAAACCTCAAATATCAGCTATTCCACTGAATATTTTTTAAAGAATTAAGTCTGTTAAGCATCTAAAATTCAATAATTGTCCATAAGCCTTAGCATCGAACCAAAACTAGTTATTCCATAGTAATTTGTTGAAAATTTGAAGGTGTCAAAAACGACACCTCAGCCATCCTAGTGTTAAACAAAAAGGTTTCATAAAAATGAATAATTATTTGGATCTGAATGAAAAAATTCAAAACAAAAAGGTTCACCTATCGCCCGATTCACACTTCTTCCTCGTCTTTTGAACAGGAGTAGAGTTATATCCGTGTCCTGTTTACGATTAGGTTTCCTGTTCCTTCTAAAGTTTTCTCGTTCTATTTCCCTCCCAATAACCCCCTTGCGTCTTAGTGGCATTATCGCCTTGCTAGGGGTGAAATGATTAAAAAAATGTGAAAATAGAATTGTTTCTTTAATAAAGCAATAATGTTTGTTCTTACATTGAGAAATGATATTTAATGCGTTAAATGATAATTATTTAAAAAAATCTCTGACAAAATAATCAATTACTGAACTGCAAACCTTTCATTTTCTGTGAACCGGATCAAATGTTGCGCCAATCCGGATATGACCCGCGGATCCCTTGTCTAGATCATCGATCACTGGGATTTTACTGCTCATCCTGATTCTTTTTTTTTCTTTCTTTTACATTTGTTGTTATTGTTGTATACTTTGTTGAAAACTTTGCAAAAGATTTTATCCCGATACAATATTAATCAATTTGAGCAATATATTCACTTCGTTTGTTGACATATACACTGACGTGTCAAAAGTCATGAGATAGCCGTAGGTAAAGATAGTGATTGATAGCGTCACTGTACCTTGACGTCATACAAACGTTCAAATCTATATCCTTCATAACAAGGTAACGTAAATTATTAGAGTTCAAACAGGGCATAATAGTGTCTGTCAGAGGAATGGAACGTTAAGTTTCTGAAATTATGGAGAAATTTGAAACCAGTTGGACTACAGTGTACCAGGAATACGCAACTCAGTATCCACATTCAGTGCAGGTACCAGACGCATATCCAGCAGGTTAGTTTAGCGTTATTTAGCTTCCATCAGATATGGGAACAGAAGACCCACCAGGACACCACTGTTAAAACCATGATATCAGACCCGGCACCTAGGCTTGTGATGTCCCGAATTTCACCCTGGCAATGTCTGGTTTAGTTCGATAAGTGGCAGTTCCAGTTGTTCTGGGCTTATTGTAACACTTGGGTGTAGTGTAAAACCTATAAGGCTGTGGATTCTAGTTGTCAACGCACAGACTGATGGTGGTTGTATAATTGTGTGGGATGATATGTGTTGTGTCCGCTAATATATCTAAATACGTCATTGACCGTTGAGTTGCTGCACTTGGCCAGCATAGAGGCTTCCTATATTATCTTAGGCGCCTATGCCAGGATTATTGGCATGGTAGGATATAATTTTCTCTGTACGTCGTTGACAGAAATCAAGAAAACATGATAAAACTGCAGAAAATAGATTCTTGAAAATACAATAAGAAATAAAATCGTATTAGCAACGAGGAAAATCTTTTAAAAATCAGATTTGTCTCCACTCTAAAAACAAAATGTCAGGCGAAAAGTCTTTTGCGTGCATCGCAATTAACCGAAGACCTAATATGAAATAAGTATGCAGATTGGGTGTTTGAAGAATTTGACTTGCAAGAGTTGAAAGGTAAGTTACTGTTGAAACTTGACTAATGCATGGAATAATAATGCAACACAAAATGTACTTAGAACAAAATGTATTGAAACAAGAAAGTGTACACAATATTTACATATAGTCTTTTGTATATTCCTGGGAAGACCGTTCCTGGAGAACGTGTTGACTGAGTCGCAGTCGGGCAGAGTCTCTGGTTGAATCTCTTGATTCGTTCCCCTCTCATCCCGGTACCAACCATATTTATATGGTCGGTACTCCAATATGCAAATTAGGTGGATCCTACCACAACAGTTACCAATTTGGAAAATTAAAACTTTTTTAGAGTAAGGTTCACCCTGTACACGGCCCAGGGGCCACTCGAGGTAGAGGCTTACGATAACGGGTAGTTTATATGGATAGGAGGGGAAGATAACGGTTGTATTGATCGGGGAATCATTCTCTAGGGGGTTTGTTTCACAGGACAGTGGTTCGCAGGAAAAACTGTTTGGGTAGAACTTACTTCTCGCCAATGGAATACGGAGGGAGTGTGGTTGGTTTACTAATATGTAAGTGGCATGGCGGCCCCTAGCGGTGAGGGTCAGACCTAGTGGAACTAGGAGATGCAGTTCGTCCGAGCATGGTAGTAGCGATAGAACAGTGAGAGACTCGCCACATCCCGCTTATTAGCGAGAGAGGTTGGAGGGTGGAAAAGAATTCTTCTCCATCAAGGACTCGAAGACGCTTTTGAACTCTATAATGACTGGAAACTGAAGATTAAGCAGCACCCGACCACATATGGCAACCGTTTACCATTTTCGGTTTGATTTGGCTCCTATAAAGGTAGAGGGTAGCATGAGGAGTCAGGTACTTACTGGAGCGGTACAGGGAGCCGCTCATTTAACCGGCATCTTTAGCGAAGGATCGTATATAGGAATTCCATTTGAGGTCGGGCGTGAGGAAGGCAAATATTGCAGAGACTTTTCTATCGAACTAACCCAGATCATTGAAGAACCTACCTGAGTCCCGAATGCAACGGGACAGCAGGCGAACCCCTTTGATCCTTTAGTTTTTAAAAATTAATTTTCTGTTTAAATGCATTCCAAAGCCCAATATTCTCTCAAGGTACAGGCCTCCTCGAGGGGACATTCGTTCATCGTTACTGGTGGTAGTTCGGGGCCTGACAGGCGGTGATGGAATATAACCAGTTTGGTTTTCGAATCATTGAATGTAACCAGCCAGTTTTCCCCACCATTGGGAAGTTAATGTTAGATCTGAAGAGAGGTCAGTTGCCAATCTCTGATCGTCAAGAGTTTTAGATGTGCGCATGTATGTCGTCGTATCATCGGTACAGACGTTTACAAATGATCGGAATATATTCTTAGGTAGGTCATTTATGTAAATTAGAAAGAGGGTTGGTCCGAGAATGACCGCTGAGAGACATCTGAAGTGACCACCAGGGCCTCGGAGGACTACCTTCAGGGATCTATTTGTTAGGAAGGATTTATAATAGAGAAAACACTGGAGGGCTTGTGTAGCAGACATTTGTGCCACACCTTGTCGAAGGCCTTCGAGATATCTAATGTTATAGTCTTTGCGGTGTGTGTATCGACATTGGCCTCACTAATTCTGTGAGTAATGGTAGTTAGGACATCAGCAGTGGATTCAGCTGGTTGAAAACCATACTGCTCGTCACACAAGAGTTTGTTCCTATCCGGGTGCTTGAAAATCTTCTTGTTGATTAAGGCCTCAAAAAGCTTACTAATGACACAATAGATCTGGGAGGGGATAGTTTCCTGCGCTCCTAAATAACTTCGCTAAAATCAGGGATAATTCTGAGTTGATATTCTTAAGGACGACCATTGGAATTTTGTCTGGGTCAGTGGTTTTTGGGATCGAGGATTTTGATTTCTTGCTAAAATGAGTATATTGACGAGATTGTGCTCAGTGAGAAGTGGGAAGTTGGCGAGGGGTGGCATTTGTCATCTAACGTTAAGTTTAAGGCAAAGATCATGGCGAAGAGCTTCTCCTTGTCTATCGAGGAGGTTATGACCCCGGGGCTATTTATAATAATAGGCACATCTGCTTTGCTTCTGTTAATAATTTGGTTGGTGATCTTCCAGAATTCGCGAGATCCAATTTGTTTATTTTCAAACTTGGCCTGAATTGATCATTGAAGAACCCACTCGTGTCCCGGGTGTGACAAGAATATCAGGCAAACCTCTTCGACCTTTTCTAACGTCCTGCCCTGACAAATGCTCAGCAAAGTTTTTAGCCATAATTAGGACATCAAATCATTCCCTAGTCAGTATCCAGTTGTGGAAGGCAGATATTGCAGAGACCTTTCTATCGCATATGAACTAACCCAGATCATTGAAGAACCCGGATGTGACAAGAATATCAGGCAAACCTCTTCGACCTTTTCTAACGTCCTGCCCTGACAAATGCTCAGCAAAGTTTTTAGCCATAATTAGGACATCAAATCATTCCCTAGTCAGTATCCAGTTGTGGAAGGCAGATATTGCAGAGCCCTTTCTATCGCATATGAACTAACCCAGATCATTGAAGAACCCACCCGAGTCCCGAATGCAACGGGACAGCAGGCGAACCTCTTTAACCTTGAAATAAATCATAATAAAAAATATGCTTAAAAATATTGCGTACTATTTTGGTTATTTGATTTTGAACAACTTTAGTTATTTTAGAACATAGAAATTCTAATTATTACTTATGTAAAGAAAACATAAAACTGCCAAAAAGATGAGATTCATTATCGTATACGCAAAACAAGTGACGTAAATGCAAGCACTCGTCTAACTGAAGTGGCGTTGTTTGTAGAAAGGGACAGGTTATCCAATCGGTTTGTAGAAAGAGACAGGTTATCATATAGTTTCTTTGTACACTGATGGGAATAAAATCCCTTTCGTTGGATGGTTGTTGGCTGATCTTGCTGCGTGAAGATATTCGATCCTGGAATCACATGGGTTTAGTCATTTTGATGCCATATAGGATCACCAGACGCCACTGCGTTTTTCTTGTCATTTGATGCTGGCTTCGTAGTCTTCACAAAAAGGGATCGCGTATGTATATCAAAGTAACTAGGTGCGCACCAATTCTAAAAAACGGCTGAAGCAAAGTGGTGTAGCAACAGAGTAAATGCAAACTGTGATCCGTGATATTAAACATGATACCAACTCCCCCTTCACACTGGCTCCACCCTGTCTGACATCTATTCCCTACCTGGTGTGTTCACGGCTCCTTTCGGGACTCTGATCGGGTGTCTTTTTGTGTTTTGAACTATTGGCAGCTATTCACTTCAAGATCTCATATTTTTAGAACCTGATTGGATCGACCACTTACCCAAAGTCACGGGTACACACACTTCATCAAATCGTCCTGTTTCGATGCTCTAACTACAGATATTTACTGTAAGAAAATATTGGTTCAAGCTCTACTTCTCAAAGGAACTGGCATGGTGTGCATGTATCCTTGTTATCGATATATGCAGCGAAAGGAAGCGGGGATTCTAGATGTGGTCTTGTTTGGTAGGTAAAGTTGTTAGGTGTTTTTTTACTAGAGTCAGTGATCGGTGTTCGAACCCTGGTAAAAAGCCCGATTTTTTATGAAAAGTAAATAAAGGGAAAAAATATTATTATTGCATATTTTTTATGGGTTCATTTAAAAGATATTGGGAGGAATGGAGGTCAAGCGACAACAAGCCGTATAAAAATACCGAGAGATACTCAGTGAGATATAAAACAAAACACAATTTTATTAAAATAAAATAAAAGCAAATTCTGTTAAATATTAGAGATGCACAAATTTGGGGGTCTGTGCTCCCCGGAAAAGTGGTTTATAAATTCCTGGGCAAGTAACTTATTTTTATTAAAATAAAGCTCAATGGTAGTTGTGGGGAAAAAGGTCAACAAGTTTACAATCAAAATCAATCAGATAACATAAAATATCACAAGAAAAATACCAGCGTATATAAAACAATACAAATTCCAAGGAAGAAGGTAAAATAAAAGGTTTTCAGTGAGGTTGAATCCAGGTAAAAGGGTGTATTTACCTTAAAGGTATAAAATGTGAATGATCTTAAGAGTTCTTGTGATTTGATGTGAGTTGTTGAAAGTTTGTGACAGAATCCGTTCGTCTCTTCTCAGTTCAGCGTCTTCAACGTGGAGCGTTGTTTTGACAACAGCACTTGTTCTCTGTTGTGGAAACGACTATTTTTGCTTAATACTCGGAGTGAAAATGAGACTTAATTCTGTCGGGAAAACGACAATTCGGTTGTCAAGACTTCGTTATGGAGAGGTTTCACGGCCGTTTCCACGCTCGGACCGTGTTTCAGATGTTTTTAGAAGACGTCGTGTCACGATCCTCGTCGGTCGCGTCTCACACCCCGGCTTCGCGTTTCCAACTCCCGGCGTTCGCGTCTACTACTGCTGGCGTCGCGTTTCTAACTCCCCCGATGTTCAAATTGCAGGGATTTTTATAGCCCATTGTCGGCTCAGATTTACCCGAAACATTTTGGTGGTCAACACAAGGATTTCAGATATCAACCGGCTCGAGTGAAGATGTTCCTTAAAAAATTTATCAAAATAATTTATTGTAGTATGAAAAACATGCAATATAATTGGCCCTGATCTGGCACTTCGTCTGCAGTCGCTCTCTCACAGACGTGCCGTCGCCTCTCTCTGTCTTTTTTACAAATACTTTCACGGTAATTGCTCCGATGAGCTGCTTTCGCTGGTTCCCAGGCTTCATGAATTCAAGCGTCCTACGAGACTGGCATCCCGCTCCCACCCTTTCGCTGTTGAAACTGTTAAATGTAGACGTCTCTTCTACTCCAATAGCTTTATATCTCGCACCTCTCGCCTGTGGAACACCCTTCCTTATTCCTGTTTCCCTGACAACTATAATCTCCAACTATTCAAATGTAATGTGAATCGACATCTCCAGTTGCCTTGATCTATCCACTATCCTTCTCCACATCCATTCCTCTATCATTCCTATCCGCTCTCGCTCCAAATCTTCTGTAACCCCTTGCGTGTTAGTGGCTTCCCGCCTTGATTGGGGTGAAATGCTTAAAAAAAAACAAAAAAAAACACTTGTTTTTCTTTCCCTTTTCTTCACCTTCAATTGGCCCCCTGCCACTCTTTGGTCAAAGATCTTTACACTCAAACTGGCAAGGTCCAGATTTCAGTAAATTATTTTATTACCTTCATCCCTTACCCCAAATTTACAAAAAAAAAAGAAGAAAAATTTCGATCATTTTCAATAGTAAAAATCTTCTGCTTCTAATTTCCCATTGTTACAGTCATAATGAATATATGGGCGTTTGTCGTGAAGTTTTCATTAAAGAGTTATTGCTATTGGTGGTTCTATTCTTGTGGTCTCGTACCAGAATAGGCAATGATTAATAAACATCTCTATTCTTGGCATATGTGGACATACATTCGTGAATGATATCCATCATACAACAAAGTCTTCGCAAAGCGTTGAAACTCTGTTTATTCAAAATGTTTTTAATTCTTAGACGCGTGTCTCTTGTTTAATCAACATACCCTCCCTATCAACCAGTCGCACCGCTCCAAGCAACCGACCATTAACCAGCGAATGACAGAAGAGATACTTGGAAGAGTTTCGTTAAAAACTCACCCCACGCCCCCTTCATCCAACAAGATATTCTCTTCTCCCTTCTGTCTTCATTTTTACCCCTTCCTCTCATTTATTGCCTCCCGCTACTACAAAATTTTCTTTCTTTTTTTCTTCTTGTCTGTTCTTTTTTTTAAATCAATTTATTTCCTGCGTTTGGTGGATTTAAACCAGTCTGGAGATGCAGTGTAAAGCAACTACGAAATAAATTTAAGTTTAGTTCCGAAAATCAAATGTAAGGTCTTTATTTGAAAATTCTCTAAATTATATATATATATATATATATATATATATATATATATATATATATATATATATATATATATATATATATATATATATATATATATATGGTAAAGGTAACAAATCCGTTGGTATATAATCCAAGTGGATCCTAGTAATATAATTTGTTAAAACTGATTCACAAAAAGAGATCAATGTATATATTATTACAGAGCAAAAAATAATACACAATAAAATCCAAAATCACCTCATATGGGGAATAAGTTTATTTCGGCAGACGAAAATATAGGTCGTCTCGTCTGTCTTATCAACCCGAGTATGGACAGAGTTCGCGTCGGAAATAGGAATTTTACTGTGAAAGCAAAAAAAAAATCATAAAAAACGGTTGAAAAAATAATACAGAATTTATCCATTTCAATGTTTCAAAACATTTCATTCTTCATATAACCCGAAATTAATGCCATAAGGTTAATATCCGGGTTTAATTTTATAAAACTTCTTCCCTTTAAGACAAATACCATCCACCTTCCCCTGACTTCTGTCTTGTGCCTTTCGTTTCATTAAAACATTGAAATGGATAAATTCTTTATGATTATTTCGACCGTTTTTTTTTTTTAGCTTTCACGGTTAAATTTCTATTTCCGACACGATCTGAGTCCATAGGGGGTTGTCCTTCTACTAGACCAGTTGCTATCCAAGGCTATAGAACCCAGTATATAGTTAGTTAGTTAATGAAGTTATTTGGTAATGCGTATGGATAATTCCAAGGACGATGTTATCCAGAGAGCTCAATGTAAAAACAGAGCAAATACTAATTATATTAAAGAACAGACAACTTTAAGGGTTCATGGGATTATAATTTATTTCCTTAGTTAGGACACTTTTACATATATATATATATATATATATATATATATATGCAATAATTCTTGCACATTTTACTGTATCTGTTTGCTCCACAGCCAGAGGGAAAACACGTGGCTTTTGCATCAGGAATATTTAAACCACAGTCTGTAAATACTACGTTTTTTATTGACATTATTAATAGAAGCCGAGAGATTTTCTGGGTGTCAATTTCCGAACAGATTCTGACAACCATTCACAAAATGCTTGTTAAGACCGCATAACGTGCGCCTAGGTGAGATCGTGCTAACATCTGGAAATGATGAGGCTAGATATGTCAATCGAAACGTGGCAAACTTTTGTCGCTAAAGGTGGTTGCACACAGAAAATAAACAAACCTCCACACCATACGCGAACATTCACCGATGGGAGATGTATTTATAAAAATAACTTTTATTTGTACAACTTTCGACAAAGCGGATTGTTGCGATTGGCAGCTTCATCGACATCAATCCTTCCAAGAATGAAAGATAAAAGCCCAAACCTTTGTGATGGGCTTAATATCTCATTCGATGGTTTTTAATTAACCAGTTTTGGATTCTTTGTCTTGTGCTGGAGAGGAGAACAATTACAAATCTAGAAACGTCCCTAGCGACGATATTTCATCATTTCTTGCCAAGAGTGCTAGTCAAATTACTGATGGCGATTCTATCAAAATGATTCCATGTTCTGAACTAATTTTCAACATGGTTCTAAAGGAACCGTAAGTTTTGATTTGCTTCTCTCTAATTAGTAGAGTTAGAGTTAAATGAAAGCCCGGATCGAATGGCAGCTCAGTGTCCACGACGTTCAAGAGGACAGAGAAGAACTGATCTGATTGCGACGGAAAATCTGACTGATAAGAATCAAAGCGATAATTTAACATAACGATCAATGACTTCCATTCGCCTGACACAAAAGCGCGGAAAAAGCGAGCGGAAAGTCTTCACACAGTTACCGTGCCCCTTGTTAATCTTTCCGCTATAAAAGTTATCAGTGATCGACCATCAACCGTGCATGCCTTTGTGTGCGAGTGAGTACCCATCAATCAATATATTACAATTCGATTTATCAGCTCCACTTGTGATAGCGGTATTCTTGTCTCACTAGCAGTTAATGCTGACTGGGCTAATCACGAGACGCGTACCAAACATAGTTTCTTCGCTATCGGCTGTTTGTCCATTGGTTCATTCGTCTAAGTTTCTTTTGCTTAATTCTTCACTCCCCCGCACGAGATGACAGAAAATCTCCTTTCTCTCGGGAATTCGGGATTCAATTTTATTTAACTTCTGATACCTGTTTGCAACAGTGCTATATTTTTATTATTTAATCCCACATTATTATTATTATTATTATTATTATTATTATTATTATTATTATTATTATTGTGTTTATTTCCTTTGATATCTGGCGTTTACACATTTCTTTCCGGGTCCTGCCCAGGGACCTACGGCTAGAAATGGTATCATGACACTTTCCACTGCAAAAAAATAAAAATAAAACAATAATAATTACATAGATAAAGCCCTTCGTAAAGTGTGGGCTGTACTTGTCAGAACAATTTTTTGTATCTCTTTGAGGCATGGACTTCCAGGAATCCCTTCAATTAGCCTACTGGAATCTTTTCCAACCAGTCCAAGGGCTCCAACTACAACAGGGATTCTTGATGTTCCTATGTGCTACATTTTTGAGATTTCTATTTCAAGGTCCTTATATTTTGACAGCTTTTTGAATATCTTCAAAGATACATTGCAGTCTACAGGGACTGCCATATCAATAAGGAGGCACTTTTTTGTTTGTGGTCTTTAATAACAATGTCTGGGCGGTTGGCTTTGATTGTTCTGTCAGTGTGTATTGTGTAGTCCCACAGAATTGTAACAGATCCTATCTCGGTAACCGGGTCTGAGTGGTGTTCATCCATTATTATTATTATTATTATTATTATTATTATTCCTTAATGTATACTCATTTCTTTCTGGGCCCCAACTAGAGATCTAAGTTAGAAATGACATCATGGCATCTTCCACTGAGCAGTTTTTGAGGAAAAAACAAACAACCTAAGATCACACATATTTTACATGGATAAAGCCCTTTGTAAGATGTGGGCTGTACATCTTTAAGGCTTGGGCTACCAAGAATCCCTTTAGTCAGCCTATCGGAGCCTGTCTCAATCAATCCGAGGGCTCCAACTAAAACTTGAATTTTTGATGTCCTCATGTGCCACATTTTTCAGATTTCGATTTCAAGGTCCTTGTATTTCGATAGCATTTTGAGGATCTTCAAAGAAACATTACACTCGCCAGGGACAGTCACGTCAATTTTCTGATCACGATGTCTGGGCCATTAGCTTTGATTGTTCTGTCCGTGTGTATTGTAAAGTCCCATAAAATTGTTACAGGTCATATCTCAAAATGTAGATTTATTGAGTGTGTTTCTGTAATTCTCCCTTTCCTGAATGTTACTTTTGCACATTTATCTAATCCGAAATCCATCCCGATGTCGTCACTGAAACATTTTACAGTATTAAGGAGACCCTTTAATTCATTGTCGTCTTTAGCAAAGAGTTTGAGAGCCATCCATGTAGAGTGTATGATGAAATGTTTTCTTGTTTACTTTCTAACTATAGCTGTTATTGTTTAGTTTATGCATAGGAGGGGGATTAAGAACAGACAAAACAGAAGTGGTGACAGGGAGTCTCCTTTAAAGATTCCTCGTCGGATTTTCTGGCGGTTGAAAGTAGCAGTGATGATAGTATAAATTAGCTGTAATGTTGTTTTCCACATTCCCATGCTGTGTTTCCAAAGCCTTAAGGTTCCAAGAGTGTGGCACACCGTCAAATGCTTTACGGTAATCTACCCATGCTGTGCTAAGATTTCTACATCGTTTCCTACAATTCTTCAGGATCATTTCGTTTATCAGTAGTTGATCTTTGCAACCATATGAACCACTCCGACATGCCTTCCCGTCCTGGGTAAGACGTTAAACTACGTCCAGCAGCAAGGCTTCTGATCAGGAGGTTTTGAGAAGTGTGGAACCACTTCTTAATTGCTGGTGTTCCCAGGTCCACCCTGACCCGGGGTGGTAGCACCTGTTAGGGTCCCAGATATGGGCAAATAGTTAACTATTAACAGCAAGACTTTTTTGAAAAAATTATTACCAAAAACAGATTTTTGACAAAACAAAATATTACCAGCAATAAAAAATGTTGTCGGCATTAAATAACCCATTCAGGTTGATATACCGTAAAATAAAATAAACCAAACCAATCTAAATCAAAGAATACATATTCTATTCATATGAATCTATCCTAAAAATGTTGTCGGCATTAAATAACCCATTGAGGTTGATATGCCATAAAACAAAATAAACCAAACCAAACCAAACCAACCCGACATGCCTTCTCTTGCAAGGGAAGAATGTTGTATTCATCGAGAAAAGAGTAAGAGTTTGTCAGGACAGACGTATATCATTGTTATTATTATTATTACTTCATTGGATTTCTGTTGTATACTTCCGGGTCCCAACCAGAGACCTAAGATTAGAAATGGCACCAACACATTTTCCACTGATAATTTTTGTAAATATATTCCAAAACAAAAACAAAAACCAAAGATTACACATATTTTACATAGATAAAGCTCTTCGTAATGCGTGAGCTCTACTTGTGAGTACAGTATTCTTTATTTCTGTAAGACTTAGGCTACCAGAAATCCCTTCAATGAGTTTATTGGACCCTTTTCCAATCAATCAAGGGGTCTCCAGTTACAACTGGAATTGTTGACGTCCTCATGTGCCTCATTTTTGAGATTTCAATTTCAATGAGTGTGTATTGTAAAGTCCCATAAAATGGCTCCAGTTCCGATTTCTGTAACAGGGTTTGGGTGATGTTCATACCAGTTTCTTGTAGTTTCATTCCCGTAAAAGTTGTATATTTTCCAGTGCAGATAATGGCCCACTCTATCATGCCGAGTTTTATATTCAGTGGGTCCAACCTGATAGAAGATGATCAATTGTTTCTGGATATTTATTGCAGTATCTGCATTTTGGAGTAACACGATTTTTCATTATGTCTGCATGGTAATTTCTAGTTAGCAAACGTTGGTCCTGTGCAGCAAGAATAAAAGCATTCGGTTTCAGCTTTTAACCCTGCACTACGTAACCACTGAGGAGTACGGGGTTTGTCTGCATCAGCTTGTTTGTTACGGGTAGAGTATTGACCTTGAAGAGGCTTATCTTGTCATCATTTCTGCATTTGGTAGCCATCAAATTATTATTATTATTATTATTATTATTATTATTATTATTATTATTATTATTATTATTATTATTATTATTATTATTATTATCGACTAGTTAATACCGTAATTCCTCATATATAATACACATTTTTTCTAAAAATATAATTAGTAAAATCATGGATACGTATTATGCACAACTACAAAATAATCTTTAAAAAAATTGCCGTAAAATAAAATAAGAATTATCATAAAACTAAATTAGAATAATATTATTCTATCTTCAAAACCATATTTATGTAGGAAACGCTGGCCATAATGAAATTGGAGAGATACAATTTACAGGATTTGGTTACCAAACAAGAGGTGCGTATTATGCATGAGTAGAAGCATTTTCCCACACTTTCAGCACAATTTTAGGGGTGCGTATTATGCACGAGTAGAAGCATTTTCCCACACTTTCAGCACAATTTTAGGGATGCGCATTATGCATGAGTAGAAGCATTTCCCCACACTTTCAGTACAATTTTAGGGGTGCGTATTATGGATGAATACGTACTATACATGGGGAATTACGGTACTTCTTTGTTGTCAGGTTGTGATTTTAAGCGCTTAAATAGTAATAACTCTTTGTTTTAATTTTGTACATATTTTTACATTGTAGTTAAAGCGTTAGGATTTTTTTAATTGTATACAATTGCTTATTATTTTATTCCCGTCCCCAAAACAAAAACTGTACATATGAGGGTCATTCGTAAAGAAGACACCATAAGAGAAATTTTGTTATTAGAGTATCTGCCGTATGAATGGGCAATTGTGATTTTTTAGTGAAAGTAAAAATTATCGAACGAATGGTTCAGCAATTGTGATTAGCGAAGTTCAGTTTGATTTGGTTTGTTTTGGTTTTACGGCATATCGACCTCAATGGGTCATTTAATGCCGACAAAATTTTTATTGTTGGAAATATTATTTTTTCCTAAATCCATTTCTGGTAAAAAATTTTCCTTCAAAAAATTCCATTTCTGGAAATGATTTTCTTTCAAATATGTATCGCTGGTAACATTTTTCTTTTTTCAAAACAGAATGTTTAGCTGGAAATATATATTTTACTTTCTTTTTTTTCCTTTTTTTTTCAAAAATATATTGCTTATTTTTCCAAAAACGTATAGCTGGTAACATTATTTTTTTCAAAAACGCATAGCTGGTAATATCATTCTTTCGAAAACGTATAGCTGGTAATACTATTTTTCCAAAAACGTAAAGCCGGCAACATTATTTTTTCAAAAACGGCCTTTCTGTTGGACGCAGTTTATCGCCATACCCATGGACTCGGATGTAGTTTATCGTCATACCCATTGACTCGGATGTAGTTTATCGTCATACCCATTGACTCGGATGTAGTTTATCGTCATACCCATTGAATCGGATGTAGTTTATCGCCATACCCATGGACTCGGATGTAGTTTATCGCCATACCCATGGACTCGGATGTAGTTTATCGTCATACCCATGGACTCGGATGTAGTTTATCGTCACACCCAGGACGTGGATAAAGTCTGGGAGTTTGCTATTTGCCCATAGCTGGGACCCTAATAGGTGCTACCACCCCGGGTCAGGGTGGACCTGGGAACACCAGCAATCAAGAGGTGGTTCCACGCTCCTCAAAACCTCCTGATTAGAGGCATTGCAGTTGGATGCAATTTAACGTCATACCCGGGACGCTTTAGCGAAGTTAAATAAGAAGATAGTAATGGCGAGCCTTCCCTTTTCCCCATTTTTAGTCTTCTTGACACATTTCTTGTTTATATAAACAAATATCTTAGACATCGTTTTGATGCAGACTAAATCTATTTCATTTGTAGCGATTCATCACTGGTCTTTGAGGACACATTTTATGGATTAGTAAAAACTTCGCTGAACAAATGAATATAATTATATTTGATTACAGACAAGTAAACATGAAATTTAGCTATTATTTAATTTTATACAATAAAACCACTACTAGCATCAATAACTGCCTCTACACGAGGTCGAAATCGGCTGCAAGTTCTGATGAATTGGTCCTTATTTATGTCAGACATTACTCGAACTATTCCAGCTTTAAGAGAGTCTCTGGTGTTATGAGGCTGTTTATTAACCTCCTTCTCAACAACGCTCCACACATAATAGTCTAGTGGATTGAGATCTGGAGAGTTAGGAGGCCAAATTATGGGTGTGATGTGGTCGTACAAATGGTCAGCCATCCATTCTTGTGTTCGTAGAGCCTTGTGGGATGGATCCAAGTCTTGTTGGAATACGTAAGGCCTGCCGTTGCATATGTTGTCACTCCAGGGCTTGACAACTGTTTCTAGAACCTCAATGCAAACAGCAGCATTTACTCTAAGACCTTGTGGAAAAAAGTGTGGTGGCATAACATGTCCTTCATTGCTAACAACGCTCAATACCATAACACTTGAAGGAAATTTTGTGCGCATCACTCTTGGCACCTCAGAAGGATCTGAACAAAGCCATCTGTCATTTCTTCTTGATCAAAATTTTTCTCATCTGAGAAAAAACAAATCATACCAGCTTATGAAAAGACTTTTAAGTTTGTTTAAAAGCCTTTTGGATCTGTTTAAACAGTTTTCTTTTGTTTTTTCACACATAAATTGACCTCTCTTCATCACGTCGGATTGTATCGAATGTCTTCATGAACACTCCTTCTGATTGTTTTATCAGACACATGCAGCTTTTTGGTAATTGGCCCCATTGATTTATCTCGATTTCATCAATTGTCTGCTTGACTTCCTGAATAAATTCGGATGTTCTCACTTTATCAGAACGTGCATGTCTTTTACGTTTTGATACAGACATTGGGGAACTGTCAGCGTTTTCTAACTCTTTTCGTATCTTGTGGACAAACGATCTTGCAACTCTGATGAAACATGCAATATCCAAATCGCTATGATCAGCCTTTAATGCCACAATCACAGCATGCCTTTTCATTTCATTTGTTATCATAGGGTTTGCCATTCTTGATTTCTGAAAAATAAAATCATTAGAAGTTAGTGGGAAGCAGTATTAGTCTTAAATCTGTATGTCCTCAAATACCAGCCGCACCCTGTATATTTACATTATATGACTGTATTAAAAGATACATGGCCCAGTGGATAAAGACTTTGGTTAGATCCAGTGAGTAGACCCAAAGAGTTGTGAGTTCAATACCAGGCCACAGCAGTGGGGAACCAAACTTGTAGTGTTGAGTTAAAGGGAAATAACAGAGACATTCGAAAGAGGCACGGCACGTGGAACTAGAACAATCTACCCCGGTGGATGAAATAAAGGGATTGGTTCGAAATTCCAATCCTGAAGAAAGCCGGAGTGTACAACGACCGAAACGTTGTGAATATGGCAACGAAGATGAGGATAACAGTCCGAATAATGTAAATAACGTAAGTAATCATGATACCTCATCTCAGAGATATAGACAAGTATTAAAGAAGCCATTAAATCCTATTATATACCAGCTGATTGGTTAATCTACTGATGTACTCTATTAGTGTTTGTAGTTTGTTTTCTTGTTGATGCCTGGACAATTAGTAAGTTGCCTTAGTTGAAAGTGAAAGTGTCATCAAGCCGAACAAAAAATAGGCGCTAATTAAAGACATTGGCCAAATGTTTTTGATATTACATGACCACTATGGAGTTGACGATATGCCACAAGGTAATGTTCTCTGTTTGGTTCCCGTGAGAATCGCTAAGAAGGTTCTTAACATAAGCAATCCATCTGTACCTACTATCATAACTGGCCTTGAAGTTATTTCATCTTCATCGAACAAGACAAGACTCTCGATAATTAACCTCAAACTCTGCACGAGACGCGACTAGGGCCATCCTCTAAATGAGTTCTCTCCCTTTACAGATCAAAAGATATGTGACCTCATTATCTTAGCACGAGAAGTTTCCAGACTTACCAATGACTGTATCTTAAGAAGAGTTTGTACAATTACTGTCCTTTCTCTCGGGTACGTCCATGAAGGTCTGTTTGAATACCCAGTCTATTGAAACTCATAGGATCGATGAGGCGTCACTCAAGGCTCTCTCCTTGGTCATACTCTCTGCTTTTTAATAACAATCTGCCCCGGAATATAGATCATTAGTAAACATCTATGCTGATACCACTGTTTATAGACTTATCTCCAAAAATCAAGATCGTCAGAGCGTTTCAGCTGATCTCTGCGTAGATCTAGCTCTTATAGATCATTGGGGATAAAAATGGCTTTTAATGTTCAGCAGCTCGGGAGCAGATTAGTATCATTTCATCAACACCGTTCAGGCTATGAGTTTTCTCCAGTTTCGATGAAAGGTTGCACCCTCAATACATCTCAAGTTAGTTCCGAAACATAAAGTCAATGTACTATCCATTGCTAACGACGCTAGAAAAATGGCCGGCTCATTCTAACGCTCCAGAAAGTGTCTGAATTCTTTTGTCATGCTTTAACTTTACGAGAGTCAGATTAGACCAAAAAATGGTGTATGGCTGCCATATATGAACAGAAGCTGCTTAATCAATCCACTTTTTCAGATTTTTCAAAATCGTTTGCATGGTCTTGCGTTGGAAGAGTTATTCTACACTCCGCAGTCACTTTCTCTCAGATTAAATATTTTCCAGGGCAAATTTCCAGACGAGCTCTCCATCCTTTAGTTCCACCAGTTCAGACCTTTACCGTAAGGACACGCCATGCTACTTACTCAATTCCACCGTGGCCCAAATGTAAAAAAGAGAGGTCTACTCAGAAAACTGTTGCTTAATAGATTCCCAAGTGACCGATTCCCAGAACGTTACAATCTCCGTCGCTTCAAGTCAAGAGTCAATCGTTGTCTATCCACCTTATCCTCATAATCTTTACTCCCTCTTTCAATCATATCACACAGATCATTCATCATACAGTTTTAACAGTAACTTTCTACCTTGACTGGCTCTTCAGTCGACTTAATCCTTTGAGTCCTGCGTTCCTGAACAATTTTAACCTTTTTGCCTGAACTCTTCAGTCAAAATTCGCAAATAATTGGTATGTAATGTTTCACGGTAGATATAAAAATAGTTACAAGTGTTTACGCATCGTTAAACCGCTGCCTAGGCATTAATTCATTTTTCTCTACCACCATTCAACCGGTGGCTGGGGGATTACGTCATTTTTCTCTAACACCGTTCAACTGGTGGCTGGGGATTAAGTCATTTTTCTCTAACACCGTTCAACCGGTGGCTGGGGGATTAAATCATTTTTCTCTAACACCGTTCAACCGGTGGCTGGGGGATTACGTCATTTTCTCTACCACCGTTCAACCGGTGGCTGGGGATTACGTCATTTTTCTCTACCACCGTTCAACCGGTGGCTGGGGGATTACGTCATTTTTCTCTAACACCGTTCAACTGGTGGCTGGGGGATTACGTCATTTTTCTCTAACACCGTTCAACTGGTGGCTGGGGATTAAGTCATTTTTCTCTACCACCGTTCAACCGGTGGCTGGGGATTACGTCATTTTTCTCTACCACCGTTCAACCGGTGGCTGGGGAATTAAATCATTTTTCTCTAACACCGTTCAACCGGTGGCTGGGGGGATTAAATCATTTTTCTCTAACACCGTTCAACCGGTGGCTGGGGGATTACGTCATTTTCTCTACCACCGTTCAACCGGTGGCTGGGGGATTACGTCATTTTTCTCTACCACCGTTCAACCGGTGGCTGGGGAATTAAATCATTTTTCTCTAACACCGTTCAACCGGTGGCTGGGGGGATTAAATCATTTTTCTCTACCACCGTTCAACCGGTGGCTGGGGATTACGTCATTTTTCTCTACCACCGTTCAACCGGTGGCTGGGGGATTACGTCATTTTTCTCTAACACCGTTCAACCGGTAGCTGGGGATTAAGTCATTATTCCCTACCACCGGAAAATCGGTGGCCAGGGTTCAAAGGGTTACGGTTAGTCATTGAAGAAATTAATGTTATAGTTTTACGGATTTATGTTTATTCTCGATCGGCAGAAGACATTTTATTGAGTTATCCTCATTTGTTATGCGTTTGGCATAAAGGTGGTTGAATTAAGAATTGAAAGAGACGCGCATTTGAGGCATTGTGGGTAGCGGAAAGAGCGAAGTGACACTTTAGACTTTTCTTCCTTAACTGTCATGGCGACTTTGACATTTTCACTGTCACGATCATTTCTTGTCAAATAGTTTAAAATTCTCTTATCTGCTTTGTTCTACTTGACTTTGCATTAATTTTTTTTTTAAATTGCCTCGAATTGGCACATATCTTTCTAAATTTAAAGACATCGTTCCATAACGGAGTTATTTCTCATAGCATGAGAGGCTTACGGACATATCCCGTTGAAACATCGGTTCTCGTACGATGAACAAAGATAAGCAACGTCGAGCTTGGTCAGTACCTAGATGAGTGCTCACTTGGGAATACCAGGTGCTGTAAGCTTGGATGTGCGGGTGGTGTAATGGATAACAGCTCGGATTTGGAGATCAAGAGCAGAGTTCCAATTCCATTCGGGTTCGTTATATTCACTTATGCGCACATACCCATCTCTTCTCCCTCCAGCTATGGGTTAATTAGTATGACTTGTATCAGTAAATCGTTATTATCTTTCTGGCTCTAAATAATCTGCAAAAGGTTGCTAAACCGTAAAAAAACAAACCAATTAATCATTGATGAGAATTTCGTTTCTTTTAAATCGAAAACAATTTCATTTTTTTTATATAAATATGGAATTTGCCTTGGAAGAAAGACGAGAATAAATATTGCGATGTTTAAAACTTCGTGTTTCACAAGACCGATATTTGCCTCTCCAGAAGAATTCGCGAAAGATTGCTTCAGGTTGCAGAAATCCTACCGTAACGGGAACAGGCTTGTTGTGAGTATAGTGAGTTAAGTTCTAACTAGGTTTGTTCATAAATGTCCCCAACAGTAATTGTAGCCAGCTAGTCTCCAAGTGATTACTTGAAAGTTGAAGTCTATCCTAAATGAATGATCAACACCCATGAACTTGAGTCAGACGAAACTTAGCAAATCAAAATATGGCTTGACTCGTGGTTGAGACATTTACTTTTGTTCAACGTAAACAGATCAGTGTTTGAATGTAGACAATAGAAAACAGGATGTTCAAAACAAGGTCTTCTCAACTGAAGATTGGCGCAATGTAATCTTTTTCGTTGCTCTTCCAGACTAACATAAATTTACATTCTTTTTGATAAATTAATGATTTCGTAAAAATTAATAACTGAAGTAAATTTTTACTCAGTGTCTTTATGAGTGATGTTTGAAATTTAAAACGATACAGGCAGCTATCTCATCCTCTCCTTAAAAAATTAGTCGTAATGAGGTTCAACAACCCAGCATATAATTTTGAGCTTTTCAGCCTTTGGTTTTAATTGTAATTAGTTCAGCTACATTTTAGATCGTCGATAAAAGACGCAACATTCCCGACATTTTTCGAACGAATTCTTTCAAATGTTATGCTGTCGTAAAAAAACTGAACTGCTTTACTTGATTAGCATGCAAAGAACTCAACAAGTTGAACGATCACGTGATTATTACTGAAAAAAAACAAAACAAAAAAAAACACAGTCATCTATAAAGGACTTCACCAAAAATAGCTCCTCGGTCAGTCTAGCCACTAGACCGATACAAACCAGTAACTGGGTACATGAAGGAAATGAACTTTAATCAAAATACCCCAATTATAAAAATAGAAGTTTTTTTTTTCTTACAAAAGTCATGGAAAAAAGAGGTTAATAATCGGAGTTGTTTTATTCAAATAAGCGAGTCACATTTGTATTTTTTCAAACGTATTTCTCTTTGATGAACAGTTTAGGACACGAGACATCACAGTAGGTTAGCGGAAAATATGAAAAACAAGTTTTTAGGTTGCGTAATTACACATAAAAGCTAAATATTTAGTGATCTGTAACAGTTAAAAAATGGCAATACAAAAATATTGTAATACAGTGTGACCAGGATATAAGAGAAACCCGATATAAGAGAAACCCGGATATAAGAGAAATTTTATCTGGTCCCAGATTAGAGCCTGTGTTAATGTATATATAATAGACCAAACCCGGATATAAAAGAAACCCGAATATAAGAGACTTATTCTCCGGTCCCGACAACTCTCTTATATCGGGGTTACACTGTATTAATAAAAAAATATTACCTATCGACTATTATTCATAAATTTATCTGTACCTGTTAAATCTCTCTCTCTCTCTCTCTCTCCCACACACACACACACACACACACACACACACACACACTACACACACACATACATACACACACGCACGCACGCATATGTTATTTCTGTAATGGTTATTCTTTTTTTAAAATTTAATATCAGACTTTTGCGCAATATTTCTATAAAAATATAAAAGCTGACCTGTAACTATTTACCCTATTTGCAATGTTCGGACGATTGTCCTAATCTTTGTTGTCATATTCATGACGTTACGGCCGCTGTACGCTCCGGCCTTCTTCAAGTGACATACGTTGTAATTTCGAAATGAACCCTTTATTTCGACCACCGGGGAAGATTGTCCTAGTTCCACGTGCCATGCATTTTCTGGATATCATAGTTTCAGTTATCCTCCTTTTAGGAGCTGAGTTCTCCAAGTTTCTTTTTATTCAGCTCTGTTGTGGTCAGGTATTGAATTCACAACTCTTTGGGTTCAGTCAGTGGATTATATATATATATATATATATATATATATATATATATATATATATATATATATATATAAACATAAAAAATGTCTTAAAAATAATTGTCGGACTTTGTCCATTTTATAATATATATATATATATATATATATATATATATATATATTATAAAATGGACAAATATATATATATATATTATAAAATGGACAAATATATATATATATATATATATATATATATATATATATATATATATATATTATAAAATGGACAAAGTCCGACAATTATTTTTTTGTGGTGGATGTTGTTATTGTTGGCCTTCCCAGAGACGTTCAACACAATGTAACTTAAGAAGGTTCAGGTCGGAGGCTTAAAGAAGCCAGAATTCTTCTGGCCATAAATTCAATCAAGGAGGAATAGGCCAAATTATTCAATGGATTTGTGATTAAGAATTGCACATCTTTTCAGAATCATGTTGAGGTTGTAATTGAGAAAAAAAAGCTGGAAGCCACATTGAGTGAATTATTCGTTTTGATATTAAATATAAATTTTATTAATTTCAATTGAATGTTTTATTTATGCATAATCAATTATTTTCGAATTTCACAGCAATTCTGCTAGTTTCGCTTCAACAACCTGTTCTCTGTGTATGTGTGTGTGAGTGTGTGTGTGGGTGTATATACAGGGGTTGGACAAAATAATTGAAACACTTGTTAAATTCAAAGAAAATTTATTTAATACGGAGTTGGTCCTCCTTTAGCCTCACATACAGCTTTAATACGTCTAGGAATGGAATCATACAGCTTCCTGACTTCATCCAGAGGAATTTTCAGCCATTCTTCCATTAGCACCTGCTCAAGCTCTTTAAGACACGACGGTGGAGGATAGCGGCTCCTAACTTGTCGCTCCAAAATGCACCACAAATGTTCAATAATATTGATATCTGGAGATTGGGAGGCCACTTCATGTGTTCTAGCTCACTTTCATGCTCTTCATACCAATTCTTAACAACTCGAGCGGTATATATCGAAGCATTATTGTCTTGGAAGATGCAGTAACCATTAGAGAATAAAGTCTGGGCCATTTGATGAACATGATCTCCCAAAATGTTCAGGTAATCTCTGCTGTTGATTCTATCATGCAGGGCAGCTATTGGGCTGAGACATTTCCATGATATGGCAACCCAAACTATCACTGATCCACCTCCATGCTTCACTGTTGGAAGAAGGCAGTCAGAGTTGTAAGCTTCTTTGAGCTGTCTCCACACATAAACTCGCCCTGAAGTTTGGAAAAGAGAAAAACTGGGCTCGTCTGAGAATATGACTTGCTTCCATTGGTCTGCAGACCAGGCATTGTGATCTCTGCACCACTTCAACCTCTTGTGAATGTTGCGAGTGAAGAGAAGTGGTTTCCTTATGGCAGCTCTTCTATGATATCCAGCCTTTTGGAGCTCACGATGAACAGTTTTAGTAGAAACTGGACTATTCAGATGATTATTCAACTCAGCAGTCACTTTAGTCGCAGTAGTCCGATGATTTTTTGCCACATTGCGTTTCAATGCACGTCGGTCCTTGTCAGCAAGTTTGCAAGTCCGGCCCGAATTGCTACGGTTGTTAGAGGTTTTGCCCTGTTTCTCGAATTGCATCATAGTTCTTGATATGGTAGCTCTTGAAAAACCAAACAGTTCAGCAACCTTAGTGTCGAGGATCCTGTCATACGAGCTTCAACAATTTGCCCATTTTCGAACTCAGAGAAGTCAAGCATTTAGCTTAAATTTTACTAAATTCTAAAAATAAATAAGGCAATAAATTCGATAAATAAACATAATTACAATAGATATAACCAGCACTTTCGAAGTTTTAGTCAAAGTTATTAATATAATAGCTCTTTGAAATATAGGAGTGGAATTTGCAGCTGTTCCAATTATTTTGTCCAACCCCTTGTATGTGTGCCTGTGTGTATTTATGTTTGTGTGTAGAAGCAAAAGAAGAAACATGCAAATAACAAAATGAAGGATTCAAAGATTCCATGCAATTTGTATGTAAGACGAGAAATGAATACAATATGGGAACCAGTAATAAGGAGTGCCAAAGAAAAGCAATAGTAACAACAACAAAAATTGTAATATGAGCTCTGGTAAAAAATGCTTACTTAGACATTAAATTTATAAGTCCACAAAATACTGATGTCCTGAAGGACACATGGCTCAGTGGATAAAGGCGTTGCGTGGTTCCAGTGACTTGACCCCAATATACCTTGGAAAGTTGAGTTAAAGGGAGAAAACTGAGACATCCAGAAGAGGCATGGCACATGGAACTAGAACAATCTAACCCGGTGGACAACATCAAGGGTTCAGTTCGAAATTCCAATCACCTGAAGAAGGCCGAAACGTACAGCGGCTGAAACGTCGTGAATATGCAAAAAAGATGAGGACAACTGTCCAAAGAATTTAAATAGTATAAATAAGCTTTTCAATATATGGGAGCCGACCAGGAATTGGTAAAAATGTAAAATGACATTAGTATAGAAATGTTATATGCACTTTAATATATTGTTGGTATATTTGTAATAAAATTTGTTGAGTGTTGGTTGGTTGATTTTTATACAGAGGGCCTCGAGATATTTGAAGTTTTTGTTTATTATTTTCGTTATCTATTATATTGGTGTTGTCAATATATATATATATATATATATATATATATATATATATATATATATATATATATATATATATATATAAAATATATTATATATATATATAAAATACATTATACCATTAGATTCTGCAGAGTCTTCTGATCTGGTGAGTTAATTTATTTTATATAACCTTTCTACCTATGAAGATGTCAATGTTGATAGTATAGGGTAATATAGAGATGATGGCCTTATGGCCTTATGGTAGTAAAAAAAATCCACTAAAATTAAGGTTGATAAATTTAAAAAAATGATTCATATTGAACTAAAAAGTTTAAATCTTAAGGTTAAGATAACAACTAATGTTAAACAAGTAGATTAGTTTGATGTTACGTTAGACCTCATTAATGATATATTTCAACTTTATATTAAAACTAATGCCAACCCAATTTATATTCACCCCAATTCTAACCACCCTCCATCTGTAATCCAGCATATACCTTCGTCTGTAGAACGTAGGATTAGCAACCACTCATCAGACAAAGATGTGTTTGATAGCGTTGTGTACAATAAAGTTCTAAAGAATAATGATTATAAGTGCACTGAAATCAAGTTAAAAAAATATGAAGATAGTGGTTCAAAGAAAAGAAATAGAAATAGGAAGAACATTTGGTACACTCCCACCCATTTAATCAATTAGTCAGTACTAAGTTAGGCCATAGGTTCCTCTATTTGATTGATAAACATTTTCCTAAAAGTTACTCTCTTAGTAAAATAACAGAAATTATTAAAACTAAGTTATAGCTGCACCAATAATCTTAAAAAGATCATAAAGTTACATAACAATAAAATTCTAAACCAATTTAATAATCTGAATCATGATACAAGTTCCAAGGAAAATATTTTTTAAGGATATTGGCCAATGTAATTGTAGGTATCTTGACCAATGCCCATTGCCAAATAAATGTTTAGCTAAATGTCTTGTTTATACTTGTTCTACCTCTACAATAGCAAATCCTACGGTTGAAATGTTCTATATTAGTAGTATTAAGAATTCTTTCAAGACTAGGTGGTATTATCATATATTGTTCTTTACTAGTTATACTTATAGAAATAATACATCACTTTCTAAACATTTTTGGAGTTTGAAAGACGATAATAAAACTCCTAAGGTGAAATGGAAATTTTTGAAAATGTCAAGATGTAGATTATTATATAAACCCTGTTTTATGTGTTTACATGAAAAATTGCAAATTATCATGTTCTTTGTTAAGAATGCTTTATTAAACCAAAGATCCGAGTTAACTGTAAACTGTAAACACAGTCTACCTTTTACCTTACAATTCAATTAGGCTTGGAATTTAACAATGCTTTTTCTTAGATTTTAGTTGAACTGTTTTTCACCATATATGGCTTATCTTTCTGTTGGTAAAATTAATTTGGATTTAATATAATTTTGTATTAATCTCCTGGTAGTGTTAGTAATATCTTATACGGATGTATTGGTATTTGGTTGGTATTTTGATATTTTGCATTTATTGGTTATTTTATTAACACTTTATATAAATAATCTTTACTCAACAGTTGCATATTAATTTATCGAGTAAGTCTATACGTTTAAATTATTTACTGGTTTCCTAAAGAAGCTACTTATCAACTATAATTTGTTTTATGGAGGAAACTCACAAAGCATATAACTTGTCTAGCATTTTGTTAGATTACCACTTCATTTTTTCTTAGGAAATTACCTTGTCTAATGTATCATATGTATTCATTTATCTCCGCTCCTGTTTAGCGTCTGTTGCCGCTATTGATTTAAAATTCACGGGCCATGCCCCATTTATGAAAAATAATTTAATTCTTGCTTCTTCCCTTAGTTTAAATTTAACGTTGATCATTGATCATGTTGGATTGGTTGATCTGACTAAAGCCCACAAACCTTATAACCACACCCACCTTTTTTCTTTTTTCGTAAAACGAGGCTGTATTTCGTTTTAAACTTCTAGAACAAAATTTCCCAATGACCAGTAAATTATACAAAATATTTAATAAAACCACTGTCAAATTAAGCTATAGTTGTATGCACAACGTAGCTAGCTTAATTAACGGATATTACACGAGAAAATCTAAGGATAAACCACAGACTGCCCATCCTAGATGTAAATGTAGGAATAAGAAAACCTGTCCCCTCCAGGGAATGTGCCAGCAGGAGTGTGTGATTTATCAAGTTAAAATATACAAGGATATAGTTAATAACAACGATGAAAACCCTAAAATGTACATAGGATCCACTCAAAATGTTTTTTTAAAACGGTATTATAACCATATTAGTAGATTTAATAATGAAAAACTTAAACATAATACTACGTTATCCACCTCTATATGGAAATTTAGACGTGACAATAATAAAGAACCCATTTTGAAATGGGAAATATTAAAAAGATGTCCCAAATATAGAGCAGGTAATAAAGTTTGTCCTCTATGTCTAGCTTTATACAAAGAACCTAATAATTTACTAAATTTAAAAACTGAAATCTTAAGTAAATGTAGACATAAAAAACGTTGGTTATTAGATTAGGCCCCCATCCTCTTGTTTTTTTTAAAACTTGATTTTTTTTTTTACTTGATTTTATTTTTGGAATAAAGGTTTACACGTCCCGTCGTCTGTGCTTTCTTTTTCGTTCTTTTTTTTCTTTTTCCTTTTGCCTGTTTTGGTCACGTGGTTTGTAGGCTATATATTCCGTTCTCACTTTACCTCTTTAGCCAGTAATCCCTGACGCGTCACATTACCGAATAAGCGGACCGTGACTACAAACGCGGGCATGTGCGAAGCCTTTCGAGATTACTTTCAGGATCTTTTCACCAGGGAGTCCGGTCTGAGCCCTGCTCGGTTCGACGCATATTTAGCCGACTTTCCCTGCCTCGGGGCAGCTGAAGCGGCTGGGTTCGAGGGTCCCATCACAGAGTCGGAAATCTGGGATGCGCTGAAACAGGTTGGCCTGGATAAATCTCCGGGGCTAGATGGTCTTCCCTACGAAGTTTACTTGAGGCAGTTGCCCATTTCTGTTCCTTTGCTGGAACTGATTTTCAACCACTGGATGAAGCAGGGGTCAACGCTTCACCAGGGGTGTGATCAAGTTGCTGCGTAAGGACAAGAACGGTGGGGATGGGTTAGATAAATTTCGTCCTTTAACCATGTTAAACATTGAGTTAAAGATTTTGGCGAAGATCTTAGCCAACCGTTTGCAGCTTGTCCTGTCTAGTCTGATTGGCTCCGAACAGACTTGTGCTGTGAAGGGCAGGACTATTCAGGATAACCTTCATATGGTACGCTTGATCTTAGAACAAGTCGACAGTGAAGCCGCGCTGATCAATTTATATCAGTCCAAGTCCTTCGATAGGGTTGACCATCGTTTTCTGGAGGCTGTCTTTTCGACGGCCGGTTTCGGACCCAACTATCGCTCCTGGATCCGACTTTTGTATGCGACCCCCGGTGCGCTGGTGGAAGTGAATGGGGTACGATCGGAGCCTTTCGTATTGTCTCGCTCCATTCGTCAAGGTTGTCGCTTTGCCTTTGCTTTACGTTCTTGCGTTGGAACCTTTCCTTCTCAAGTTAAAGGCGAATCCAGTCCTGCGCGGAATTTCCCAGCACGGGGCTACCACCTGAGCCAGGTATTCTGCCTATGCTGATGACGTTTCAGTTCTTGTGTCAAGCAGAGCCGAGATTGACGAAGTCAGCAAAGAGATCAGTGGTTATGAGATGGTAACAGGGGTCAAGATCAACCGCGATAAGTCTGTTGGCTTGCGGTTGGGTGCGTGGAAGGGTGTTTCTCTTCCCGGACCTTTCCTCTGGACGGATGGGCCGGTCAAGATACTCGGCGTCTGGTTCGGTCCGGATATCAAATTGGAAATGAATTGGTACGAGAGAAGGCCGAGATCGCCGTTAATCTGTGGTCTCGGAGGAAGCTTTCCTTGAAAGGGAGGGCGTAAGTATGTGTTTCACACATCTACCCGATTCTCCTTTACCGACTCTCTGTACTTCCATTTCGGTTTACCTAACTAATATTATTAGTAAGGCTCCTGTTCTCTTTCTTGTGGAGAGACAAGTCCGCTATGGTATCTCGGGAGATCTTTTGCTTTCATCCCTCTGACGGCGGTCTGGGTATGCCTAGCATTGAGATTCGTCAACATATGCTTCGCATCGCCTTCCTAGACCGAATGTGTCGCGAATCGGATGAGGAGGGAGCCTTCTGGAAGGAAGACGCCCGTAGAAACTTCCCATCCCTGAGAAGTGTGCACTCGTGCGAGGAGGAGGCCTGCCGTAGACCCCGAGCCGAATGCTCCTATCACGAATGTCGTCGTGCTCTGAAACGCCTCTTACGGCCGACGGATGGCCTCTCCAACGCCCAGGGCATTGTATCAAGTGTTAGTCAGGGGGGCCGTTCAGCATGATGTGATTAACGAGCTCGGTCTTACGAAGCAGCAGGCTCGCTCAATATGACCTTGGGCGCCTGGGTTGAAATGCCTCAATAACGATGAGGCATCACTCACCTGGCTGCTGATTCTTAGAGCCCTCTGCGTACCCAAAAGACTTTGTTCAGCGGGCTTGGAGAATTCTCCAAACTGCCGGCGCTGTGTTGGGGAAGTCGAGACCATTGGTCACGCCTTCTTTCATTGCAGGGTGTTAGTGCCGTTGTGCAAGTTTGTTGAGGGACTCATGGTTCGCATACTGCAGATCCTTTGTCCTTGAGGCCGGTTCTGTTTGTAGCAGATGACGAAGGCTGAACATTATGTGTTCTGTTGCTTACTAGGTGTTATGAGAGTCATGATTTGGACGACGCGTCAGAAGGAATTCTATGATGGCGAGGGGTTCACTTCTTCCCAACTGATCTTGTTCTTTAAGCATCAGCTTAAAGTCAAGATTAGGACGGAAAGGCGGCGGCTCGCCTCATCAGAATTTGGCAAAAGGTGAGTGAATCTTGCGCGTTTGTGCCGAGTAAAAGGGGCTGACCTTGAGTGGCATTTTGATGCCGTTTAGGCATCAGGATTTTGTTTTCCTGGGTTGAACTTGGGCAACCCATCCCTGGAGTTAGGCTAGAGTAGGTTTTTGGTATTGATTTTTAGTTTTTGTTTTCTTTTTCTGTAAACTTAGCTAGGGTGTGTTTGCTCATTGGCCCCTTTTTTCTGTCTCCTTTTCTTTTCCTTTAGTTTAACTCGCCATCCCTCGTTAGGTGGTCAGGGATTTCAATTCTCTGGTGGATGCGGGGCGTCTTTCGTTTCGCGGTTATGTTTTTTTCGTATTTGTTGTTGTGTCTGAATCAGTGCGTGTGTGTGTGTGAGTGCATCCAAAGCACTCACACACATGAATGTTTTCTAGATTTTTCAAGTCCCGTATCGATTTCGTCCAGTTAACTGATTTTACTGTCACATTTAGGGTTTGTGGGGTGTTTTATTACTAACATGATTTTGTTTAGTTTCATGTAAATAATTTTAAGTCATATTGTATATAATCATTGGGGTTCTTTTAACTTGTTATTTGATTCCCCCCTCACAGGCATTATTTGTACATAGGGAGACTATTTAGGATTTTCATTGAGACAATGAGGTATTTTGGTGGATGTAGTAAGAAAGGTAAGTAAGAATGTGGTGTTTTGGTGGTAGGAATATTGTTTTGTATGTTTGGGTCAGTGGTTGTGGCTAGCTAAGTTTAAAATTAAGACAAATGATGACCGTTCTTTTTCCTCACTCCCTCTTTTGGCCTTGCGCCACATTTGCTGTACATACAGTAATAAATATTGCAGTAATCCCTGACGAGGGAGCAGTCGACCAGACTGTTCATTGCTGTCAAACTCTCCACCGAGGCGGAGAGGAACCCGGACGAGGCTTTGCCGCAGGGCAAAGTTTCGTCCGGGGAGGAAGACAGATCCCGAACCAGCTTATGCGGGTTCTAAGGGAATATTTTTGGCCGAGCCTACGAGCTCAGAGAAACCCACATTAAACTCGGCCTTGTGCCACATACATTCCTCGTGGGGGACTGTTAAATATAACAGTAATCCCTGATGATCCTCTTAGGTTAAACCGTGGTAGGTTTGTCTGGCTCTTTAGGTTTAATTTTTATATATATATATATATATATATATATTGGTGTTGTCAATTTATATATATTATTTGTGTGAAAAAGTTTTCATTGTCCTTATTTTAAAAAATAACTGGTTTTCTACTATACATTCATTCTTCATTCTCTAGTTTTTTTTCTTAAAACACAAGTGATGGAAATTATATAGATATATAGATATGTATATATCTGCGTATATATTTATGGTGTTTATGTGTGTATATACACGTGCTTATATATGTGTTTGCGTGTATGCTGTGGTTTTAAATATGCTTTGGAATTTGATCTTTCGAACGAAACTGCGAAGCACTGGGGAAGAAGCGATAAAATCTTGTGCCACTCTTCAAGATCTTCTTATTTCGATTACTTCCGGTCTCTTAAAATGACATTGAACACTGTAGGCACCAAGCAAAAATGAAGATTGGAACGCGAGCGAGAAACATTTTTCGTCTTTCTTCAAAGGGCGTCGACAGAGTAAAGGTAGTGTTCGCGGATGAAACATGACGTCCTTGGCATACGAAACGAAGGTGATCTGTGCGGACTTACTGACACAACCTGTTTACTCAACCGACCAGTTTGTCGCCTCAAACGGTTTGTGTGAATGAACATAATAGATTTCAGTCAAATGATATTCAAGATTAGATACACACTTAAAATGATTCAAAATTTCATTTTAGAAGTCACTGTCTGTTTCTGGATCTCAGCCGACAATGCGGTGAAAATAAATATGAAGGAAAACAATAGAAATTAAAAAGGAGCCAAATTTTAACAAATGAACGCCACATCCTGTTGTAAATTAAGTTCAGTTGATAATTGAAATATTTTCACACTGACGAATTTCTCAGGAAATTTACATAAAAGCAATATTTTTTTTATTTCTACTCTGCTGGTAGAGAGTACCACTCAGTCTGAATAGGCTTTCTTTTTGAAAGTCAAATTCTAACAGCGCGCTAATATAAAAAATATGCTGTCATAATTTTACGGTGGGAGTTATAACAGCAGAAAAAAGAACGGCTTACAGCGCTGAGATATTTTGACACGAGTCTAACCTAAATATAGATTTCTACCATCCTTCACCTTTTTTCATTCGCAGTCGCTGAAATTCACCTGTAATCGCCTAGTCGTCAGTGAACAGCGAGAAAATCATTTCATTTCTGGAAGCAAGTGATGGGCAGTGTTTCCCTGGAACGAGACAAAAATGTCAAAGGTCATAACAACAGATTATTCAAGCTGCTTTCAAATATTGGAAACTTATCACTCATCTCAATTTTTTCTAATTTAATTCAATAAAATCATAACGAGAAGAACAATTTCGAACGATTAGAATTAAAGATAATAACAAAAGATAAAATTTTAAAAAGTGACAATTATTTGTTGGAAAATTTAATATCAATTTACGACAGAAATTTTGCCAAAACAACATTTCCAGCTTTAATCTTTGAGAAAGAAATGTTATCTTAAATCTCTAAATAAAGCAGCCTCATGTTGGTAAATATGCAGAATGACACTCTTTCCACTGTCCTACAAAATAAAAGAGTAAAATAGATACATTTCATTCATTATTTTAGGGCAGCAAACACATCCCCACTACAGTTCCAGGACTGCTATTTTTTTCATATGCCTTTTCTCTCTCAATATAATACCAACACAAATCTGAAAGTTGAACCAGTCTACATTTGTATTATAGTCTGATAATATCAGGCAATGGCGGTATTTTTTTGATGCAATGGAATAACCTCTCACCCCCATGGCTGACTACATTATAGATAGTAACTATCTATAAGTATCTGTCAGTCAACGGACTTCAGAGACTAGCTGCGACCTGTTCCAGCTATTCAGTCGAACTCTCTGCCTTCGGGCAGAGAGGAACCCGGACGAGGCTCCGCCGAAGGGCAGAGTCTCGTTCGGGGAGGTAGACTGACCCTGAACATGTTTTTACGGGTTCAAATAGGGAATATTTTGGGCCGAGCCTACGGGCTCGGAAAACCCACGTTAAACCCGGCCTTGTGCCACATGTAACCTACGTGGGGGGAGGCTAAATATTACTAGCTGCGACCTGTTCCAGCTATTCAGTCGAACTCTCTGCCTTCGGGCAGAGAGGGACCTGGACGAGGCGCCGCTGAAGGGCAGAGTCTCGTTCGGGGAGGTAGACTGTCCCTGAACCCGTTTTTACGGGTTCCAATAGGGAATATTTTTGGCCGAGCCTACGGGCTCGGATAACCCACGTTAAACCCTGCCTTGTGCCACATGCAACCCTCGTGGGGAGGTAGCTAGATATCACTAGCTGAGATTTGTTACTCAGATCTTGGCTGTTGTCAAACTTTCTGCCTTGGGGCAGAGAGGAACCCGAACGATGCTATGCCGAAGGGCAGAGTCTCGTCCGGGGAGGTAGACAGACCCGGTTCCGTTTATGCAGGATCTACAGGGATTTTTTGGCCGAGCCTACGGGCTCAGAAACCCCACATTAAATTCGGCCTTGTGCCACATGTGACTGCGTGGGGCAGTTCCTAGATACCGACTAGCCGTGATCTGTTACTCAGACCTTAGCTGTTGTCGAACTCTTCAGGTAGAGAGGGACCCCGATGATGCTATGCCGAAGGGCAGAGTCTCGTCCGGGGAGATAGACAGACCCGAATCCGTTTATGCGGGGTTTACGGGGAATTTTTGGGCGAGCCTACGGGCTCGGATTGCTCCACATTCAATTCAGCCATGTGCCACATCCTGCCCCCGTGGGGAGGTTGGTAAATATTTCTATTTGTGATCTGTTGAGTATGACTCAGACTTACACGAGAACTACCGACCTTCCAATAGTAGCACTCATTACTGGATTGACTTGTGACGACCTTGTGCATAACTGTTACCTTTATTCTTATTGTACTGGTTCGTTACAATAAACCGTTACTTATTTTATCCCCCGTATTTGCCAAATATATATCCCTATTAGCATGGAATATAACATTTTTGTACTATGAATTCATCAGTATTAAGATTTTCATAATATCCAGTTTGGAATTAAAAAAGTGATATTTGTCTTTATTGATATCATTTCTCTGCATAATTCACAGAGTGATACCAAATAAAGATATCACAAAGTTTCATCGTTTTATTATATTTATACGTACACAAATTAAATTATTATTAATTGATTATAAAGTAAAAATTTATTCAATTCTCATCGATTTATTCAATTCTCATCGATTTAGTTCCTTAAATTTACGTAGAGTCGAAAACTGTTCATTTTTGTAAAGATCAAAGCGCTAAGATTTCTTTCATCGTCTGCTTTCATGTGGGAAGTGAGATATGATGGCTTATTCCCAAATTCAAATTTTATTCTTGCAAAGAATTTGAATTGAATGAAATGCTACAGCTGACAGTTATGCTTTGGCGTTCATTAGAATGTGAAAAGTTTTTTTTGTGTGTTAACGTATTTATTGAACAAAATAACTAATAATAACAAAACAAAAGTCATTGAAACAAAGCAAGTTCAGTCGACCAATGATGACAATTCCAGAACAACGAAACTATAAACAATTTTTTCTATCCTCTGCCAGCCGCTATGATGGAGAAAGCATTACCTCGAACCGTCACCAGTTCCTTAAATTCATCAATTTTCATTTTGTATGAATTTTTTCATGCTTTTTTCTCTCTCGATATAATAGGAACATAAATCCTCCCTCCCCCTTAGGTGGTGGTCGTTATTCTGAATTCTTATCCTTATCTGTAAAACACTTACTTCAAAATTAAAAGTCAAAGCAGTAGAACTAAAAGCAAAGGAATAAAAAAGAAAGGCAGGCGTAGAAATATTTAGACTTCAATTCTTGATGTGTTAATTAAAGATGACGTCATCACTTTCACTAGTTAGCCTGTGCCTCTCCAATTAATATAGGCAGTGTGAATGATTGTCTTTTTTTTTTTTAGCATTTTTGCATTAGATAAAATGAATCTAATTACTTTGGCCGTCAACAGAAAATTCCTTATTTCCGTCTTGCTGTTCGTGATTTATTTAAAAGTTGCTCTTCCCAAAATGGTAGAAAATTGATATTGACATTTTCTAGAGAAAATAGGCGGCCATTACTGGAAAATCAAAATGATTTTCTAAACCTTGCCCGAAAACAAATTTTGGCACAGTTGTCATCGATATTCTTTGTTGTCTTCTTCACAAGACCCCTTAATTCTTGACTCGAAAATGTATGTGTCTTATGGAATTCTTTCCGCTTACCATACTCCAAACGGCAACAGAACGAAGAATTTATTCATTCTTGTTTTTTGGTCTGTGAATTCCGACATGAGATCATTATCCTTAGACACTTCTGGGTTGGGCAATACTAAGTAAACGAATCTGGTTGACAATTGCTATTGAGTAATGAGTTCGATCCTCACTGAGTGTTCCATACTCATTGTCTTGCGTGAAAACTAAGTTTATAAAATAACTATTTAATCTTGGGCACCACGATATGTTTTAGTGGTTAACGAGCCTAGTCTCTGGTTGACTATTATTATTGACTAGTAAACTTCGTCCTGATTTCATGGCTAATACTTGTATTATTGTACTAAGTTAAATTAAGATTCGTAAATAATAATTGAGTAGATACCGTTCGAGTATTGTAGACATTCTTGCAACAACTGTTTGTCTGCTGGCAACAACTGTTTGTCTGCACCACTTCTCCGTCATATGCTTTGTCTTTCTTAAATAAAAAGAAATTATTTTAGTAAGAATTTTTTTCATATTTATCATCGTCATTATTCATTAGAAGCCGACATTATTTGAAAGTTCTTTTTTTGGAAAATACAAACGTTTTTAGAATGAAAAAAGAAAAGAAAATCTTCTTTGGTAGATTCTATTTAAACATGTCACATAAAAGATTTAATATGTTGAATTTACAAAAGATCTTTTATTTTTGTTTGGCTGATAATTTTATCAACTTCCGGTGCTTGTTTCGAATTTCCATTTGAGTTGATATTATTGACATTTATTTTGGGGACTTTTCATTATTCTTCTGATGTACTTCTTCAGTTACATTTACGTTCCTCATAAAACTGTATGTTTCGTTTTAGGAAGGCTTTATAAATTTCTACACCTTTTAAAAGAACCAAATTTTGCTTAAGGATTTAAATCGCTCTATTTTCTTTTGCGAAAATTGGACTAAGAAAATTCCCTACAGCCGAGATAACAGATTATACAAAACACAACTGAATTTAAATTGACTTTAAGAAACATACAGCCTTCCCTGTAATTTCTCAAATTATATTCTAAAAATGAACAAATATTGAGAAATGATTTTTGAGCGCTCGACTTATGAAGGCAGAATTACTAACTGACACATTTTTCTACAGTAAAGTCCACTCGAATATTTGATCTCAAATTCTTATAACGCTCTGATGATAAAATAATAATCAATGTTTCTTTTTTTAGCTAAAATTTTTAAAATTTTTAATTAACTTTAATGCATTTCTCCATTGATATACTTCAACTTTATAATAAAAATAATGGCAACCCATTTATATTCACCCCAATTCTAACCACCCTCCACCTGTAATCTAACATATACCTTCGTCTGTAGAACGTAGGATTAGCAATCACTCATCAGACAAAGATGTGTTTGATAAATATAGAGTTGTGTACAATATAGTTCTAAAGAATTGTGGTTATAAGTGCACTGAAATCAAGTTAAAAAAATATGAAGATAGTGATCCAAAGAAAAGAAATAGAAATAGGAAGAACATTTGGTACACCCCCCACCCATTTAATCAATTAGTCAGTACTAAGTTAGGCCATAAGTTCCTCTATTTGATTGATAAACATTTTTCTAAAAGTTACTCTCTTAGTAAAATAACAGAAATACATTAAAACTAAGTTATAGCTGCACCAATAATCTTAAGAAAATCATAAAGTTACACAAAAATAAAATTCTAAACCAATTTAATAATCTGAATCATTGCTAAATGCTCGACACTATTGAATCTAATTTGCGAAATTAAGATAACGATTTACGAAGGTGACAGAAAAAAGTCAACCACATAATGTAAATGGATGAACTCAAATTATTGACAAACTCAAATGAATACTAGAGGCACTGATAAAGACGAAAAGATTTTAGCAATGCTATGGAAATTACCGTCATTCCCTATGTATAATACGCCTTCATCCATAATACGCACCCCTAAAAATGTGCTAAAATGATTCTACTCACGCATAGTGATTTTCCAAGCGTAGCTTAGATGTGGCACAAGGCCGAAAGTACGGAGCACACAGTGAGGATCGAACTCACTATTCAGTCGTAATTGTTGTAGCGAGACAAGCTTGCTAACCATTGCAACGCCTCGAGGTGCCTCGTTTCTACTCACGCATAATACGCATCCATTGTTTGATAATCAGACCCGATAAATTGTACCTCTTCAATTTCATTACGGCCAGCGTGTCCTACTCTTATTTAAAAAAAATGGTTTTAAACATAGAATAATATTATTCTAATTTAGTTTTATGATAATTCTTATTTTATTTTACATTTGTAAGTATTGTTAGGCACATATGATTGTATTTGACATCCTTATGGGGTCGCAATCGCCGAATGTTAGTGTCAAATAGTCGTATATTTGTGGTGAGTAGTCATTTCGCAACTGAAATCGAACCAGGAAACGGCAATTTTTTAAAGATTTTTTGTAGCTGTGAATAATACGCACCCCTAATTTTGCTTATAATTTTTTTAGGAAAACATGCGTATTATACATGGGGAATTACGGTATGTTTTGTATTAAAAAAAAGAATGCGTTGTATTAGCGATGCACAAAGAAAGATGCAGTACAAGAGAAGGAATTGAACTCTTTGATAATTACAAAAATGTGGAAATTAAGCAGGAGGGGGGTGTTATAAGCACCCCTGAATAGGGTGGATTCAAAGAGGTTGAAATGAAGTGGTGGGGTGAAGAAAGCTAAACAGTAGAATTTAAAAGTATAAACACGTGGACGGTAGCAACAAAGAGTTAAACAGGAATTTTCTCAGGCTGGACAAAGACTAAGAGAAAACTATTGAACAACGAAGTCAGAAGTTTAATAACCATAGACAAATGTATATTCCATGAACAGACGGGAACCTATTATCATCTCTATCTATAAAAGGCAGGATGTGTGTCTGTGTGTGTGTAACGAATGCACGGCCGCAATTTTTGACGGATTTGCACGAAAATTTACATGCACATGCTCCAAGTTAGTTGTAAGGCCAAGACCGACTTTGCATTTCCCAACTCCCATTGATAATGGAAATAATCGATTTTTTCATGCTTCTACGGCAGTTTTCATGTAGTTTGCGGCCATTTTCTACTGGCCAGAGTGATAGCCTATAGCTGGCTGCTACGAATAGACAGGAAGATTCTATTGGGCAGCGTGAGAGCCGACAGCCGACTGACACGAATGTTAACTAGCATGCTAGCATGCAAAAAAATTCGATAGCTGCATTCGTCAAAAGTGGGAAAAATTTAAATCTGCATGGCACTTTACTCCAATTGGCTCATTCGTTTGCTTAAACTCAACGTTGATTCTGATTCCGCAGAACTGTGTTGGGTGTGAAAAAGTATTGTTAACATTCTTTTTTCATTCGGTTTTTCCAATTACGAGTCCTTTTTTAAAGCTGATCGTTTTGTGTTCATTTTGTTTAGTTCTTTTTTCGTAACAGATTTAATGTTTAGTATAGAGCTTAGAAAAAATTCGCAGTGTGAGATAGGCAAGAAGTAAGGCATGTAGCAACATCAGCACGGCAAAGGGCACTCCTTTAAAGGCAAGGAAGGGCAAAAATATTTTAAGTCAAGTGATAGCAATTGCTGTATGAGTCGTACGATTTTTGAATCAAGCACGGGCAACGCCGGGTCATGCTGCTAGTATTAACAAAAAGCGAAGGTGAATTCATTAGCATCTCGGACAGTGTGTCCCGAGCGCCCAAATGGGCGATAAATAATCATGAAAACTACAAGAAGAGAAGAGAAGGAATGAATCTGTAGTGTCACGATAAAAATAAAATAAAATTTAATAATAAAATATATAAAGAAAGATTAAAAGAATAAAAATAAAAATAAGGCCATTGCACTTTCCTTTAAAAATCTTATCTTTCTTTCTCATATACGCCTATCTCAACTAAGGAGAAGGCAACTCTCAAATAAAAAGAGGAAGAAAAATAAAAGACTAAACCCGGCCCGAAAGACGCCATAAATTTGCGGGACCAGAGCCTACTAATTTGTGACTGAAAACTACCAAAAATAAAAAAGGGCCAACGCATAACTTCTGTTCTAAAAAAAGAAAAAGAAAGGATCACCGGAAAATAAAGTAATGTTGACCAATCAAAAAAACAAAAACAAAAAAAAAATTAATTTAATTCGAATGTGCATAAAAGTCCTCGGTCATAAGTATGACAAAATGATTACACATCAGAATATTTAAAGGTATTCTTGGTCGGACCGAGGACATTTCAGCTGCTCAATGTATATATATATATATATATATATATATATATATATATATATATATATATATATATATATATATATATATATATATATATGTAAGAAAGAATAGTAAGATATGTAATCCGGTGTTCTTATTGATATTTTTATTTTTTATTTTTACAAGACAGTGCTCAATGTAAATTTACAGAGCATAAATATAAATTAACTGATTTCAAATGTGTTTTTTCGCTACACATTAATAACCATGTTTCAAAAATGGAAGCTAAAAACTTCAAATTTAATAATATAATTAAATTAAAAGCATTAGTTCCGTTTCATCTTCAAGCGAATATTAGATTCCAATACTCTCTTGAAGATGAAACGGAGCTAATGCTTTTAATTTAATTATATAATTATTGCTTTTAATTTAGTTATATAATTAAAGTTTTAACTTTCATTTTTGAAACATGGTTATTACTGAGTAGCGAAAAAAAACATATTTTAAATCAGTTAATTTATTATATATATATATATAATATATATATATATATATATATATATATAT